>CM057046.1:77414456-77651956 GCA_029948455.1 Solanum rostratum
CCCAATTTATGTGGTACCTTTCGGATTTCAATATTTAAATAAGTCTGTCTTTTGACAGTAATTTTTTAATATATCTTTTAAATATTATGAATTGTCAATTATTATGACTTATAATACTTTCTACCTAGTTTACAAATATATACGTTTTATTTCAAAAAATTTAAACATTCAATACACAAATTTGTGATCAAACTAAAATTGTTTAACTCTTTAAAATTAAAAATACCACGTAAACTAAAATTAAAAAAAATACATAATAATTCTATGATTTACCCAAATTTGAGGCCTAAAGCGGATACCTCATTTTTAAAGACATTAAAGCAAGTCCTGGATTTACTCTACATCACAGAAATTCCAAACCATAAGTTTGTAACTTAAAAACACTCATCCACATCCTACTCGCGATGCCACAACAATAAAAACTTCACACTTTTTTCTCTTTTGCCTTCACTCTTCCTTCCTCCTTTCCCCGTCCTTTCACCTATAGAGGAAAGGAGAAAGAAAAATCCAATAAATAAATAAAAGAACAAACTCGAGTTGATCTCACACCTCATTCACCCATCGATCCATTACAATCTGACCTAAACGATGGCTCCTAGGTCAAGATTGGCGATCGTGCTCCTATTGACCCTGGCTCTGGCTATGGTAGCAGAGTCGTCGTTCTCACACTTGGACTCTACCACCATAGCCTTAGCCCAAAGGAGCAATGACAATTTTGCACATGTTGGCGACATGTTATACGAGGAAGAAGAGATGATGATGCCATCTGAATCAGCTCGGAGACAACTAGACAATCGCGATCACATCGCCTATAGAGCCATGAGGGCAAATCAAGTCCCATGCAACCAACGTGGTGCGTCTTATTACCAGTGCAATCGAATGTCAAAGATTAATCCTTATAGTCGTGGTTGTCAAAGAATAACTAATTGTGCACGCACAAATAGTTAAAATTTTAAATATTTTGTGTATGCATGCATACACAAAATATATTTAGAAAATATATCGATTGGTAACTTCTTTTTTGATAACTAATATTTTTTTTCTTATATTAATTAAATTCTTAGAGAATAATAATATATTAAGAAGATTACCAACAACAAGGAGATAAAATAAGTGTTTTTATTTCCCTTTCTGTTGTTTAATTATACTGTATACCATCTTTGAAGATGATTTTTGTAATTTTAAGTATATGGTGAAATAAATTACAGATTGTCATTATACTTTGTTATTTTATTTTATTTATTATGTGTATGCTTGATAGACCAACAGATCGACTAGTAATGGAGGAAATCGTACAATATAAATTACAAGATAAAATGATTATACAAAAAATTGTGTATTTTATATAATCGAGTTATCGATATTTGATGTTATTTATTGAAAATATTTTTAAACTTGATCGAATATTAATTCCGCTTAATTACATACCTCCATGAACTTGGGAGTTGGATCCTCTAAACGATGTGATCGGACGGAGTGGTATACATACATCTGCCACATGGATCCTTTTTTTTTTTTTTTTATGTGCCATTTTTTAAAATTAACAAAAAATATTTTATTATCATTTTCCGATTTATAAAAATAATTGTAATGATCCGTTCAGTTATTTTGAGACTTAGGATTCCTTTTCCCTAAAATGAAATTTAAAATGTGATTTATGACTTGCGGAAATCGGCGACACAATTTTTGAGGCAATTGAATATGTTTTGGAGAAGAAAAGCTAAAAATAGGAACTTGCAAACTTGAAATATTATTTGATTTAATATGTTATCTGCGTCAAACAAGCAATTAAAGAACACATATAGCAAGAGTAGGGTGTTTCATGGGAAGATCCACCTCTTTCACCCAGTTGAGAATTTGTTGCGGGTGGAAGAGAATCTTCCACCCCTTTGGTTGGGGCAAGGCAGAAACAAAGAATCAAATTTTGCCACCATCGATTGATCACACGAGTACGCGTTCATCCTGAATCCTCTTCCTTAAGAAAAATGTCTATGAATTGATCTCTACGGTCAAAGTCTCCACTTTTCACACTCCTTTACTAAGAAATACACCATGTTGATAGGAATCGACAGAGTCTTGTTTTGATCAAGTAAAAGCGTCTACATGAAGCCATGATGCTTCGTGGAATACAAGGATCAAGATGACAAACCGAAACAAATATAAAGATCTCCCACACCATTTCGCCAAACGAAAATACAAGCTAACTTTGAAAGTCATCAATCACTTGTTGAATCTTAATAATCTTCTGCAAACATTTCTTGTTTTGTATGTATCATACATAAGATCTCTCTGGGAGGTACAAATAACACTTGAATAGAAGGACATAAAGGGGGAAGGAAAACTAAAAAGAAAAAAGAAAATGGTGCAATCTACAAAAAAGGTTGCTATAAGCATTAGATTTTCCATGAGTCTAGTAGCAATTTGTACTGGCTAAGCAAATACAATCAGAACAACCACCATCTCCTTCTTCCATGCTTTTTCTGCACATAAAGTAAATTTATTCTTAAATTGACTGCTTTTAGATAACAAAAAATGACACGTGCACAATTTACGAGAAATACAAACAATAAAATACCCAATGAAATCCCACAAGTGGGGTCTGGGGAGGGTAAAATGTACGCAGACCTAAACAGACCCATATCTCAAACACAACTTACAAGAAATCAGAAGTATAAAAGATCAATAATTTCAGTCCCAATCATGTTGGGATCAGTTATATGAATCCCTACTTGTTTCGGGATCCAATATAACAATAATCCCGAGATTAAGTCAACTCAAGATTGAGATTCAAAAGAAGCGACTACAGCTCATTGTGATCTCTTTGTGCACAATAGTGCTCGAATGCAACTTCTCTAAAGCAAAGCTTCACCCATTAAGCGATAATACCCTTGATTGGCATCACCTCATTGCTCTAAACAATAAAGCAACTTCTCTAAGCATCTACTTGTTGGAAAAATAACAAGAGTAATATCCTGTTTGGCCAAGCTTTTGGAAGATCAAAATTATTTATTTTTATAAAAAATGAAGTGTTTGGCACTTTTGGGAGAAAACAAGTGCTTTTAGAGGGTAACAGAAATTGTTTTTCGGAGGCTAAAATAAGTAGTTTTCCCCTAAAAAGTAATTTATTGAAAAACACTTGTGAGGAAATACACTTTACAAACACTTTTCAAAAGTTTGGTCAGATACTAATTACTGCTCAAAAGTGTTTTTTAAAATTGATTAGCCAAAACACAAGCTGTTCTCCCAAAAAGTAATTTTTGAAAAACACTCTTTTAAAATAAGATGATTTTGGAAACTTGGCCAAACAGGCTATAATATCAAAAGTGACCACAACGGATTTTGTAATAGTCCTAAAACCAATCCCCTGATGGATTTGAAGATGAAACATATTTATCAACTTAATGTTTGAAAAAGTTGCACTCTGTTGGTATATACTGCTTCTATTTATCTTTAAAAAGCATTCTTTCCGGTGTCCGAGGAAATCTGAATCTGAAGTGTTTGTTTGGTGACATAGGATACGGTTACCATCATACTTATTAACTTATTTATTTGTTAATGCATCATGTATTTTAGGCTTTTCTAGTTTTCTTTACTTGATTTACTTCGATCCTATATACATAACCACACATACACACACATATATAAATATATATGTATATATATATATATATATAAACTGATCCATAAGAGACAAAAGTACCTTTTGATCTTGATTCCTTTCTGATTCCATAACAATTGGTTGAGGAAGTATAGCATTGTCAATATTCTGAATATATGGTCGGACCTTCTCCTCCAGCATTTTGTTAAGCTGAGATATGAACAGATGATCACAGAGGAGAATATATCAGTAATATAGATATTTATTTCTCCAACAAAAGATAAAGAAAAAAATACATGAAATAATTGTTAGTTTAATCAAATTGTAGACACCAGCTACATAAAACGAAAAATATGAATCAAGACACATGTTTCAGATGCCAGAGAAACGTTCCACACATACAGCTACAGCATTGTCTGTCATCTGCATTCAGAGATATAACTTTAAAGGGCATTTCTAGAACACTTAAAATTGTTTTCATGAAATTCAAGAATTTACATTACAAGTAATAACTTTGAAGGAGATAGTCAAGACTTTTTCCTGAATATCATTTAGTTAAGGTGCCACTTCATAATATTTGTAATATTTCGCCCTACAAGTTGTCTTGAAGATTGTCACACACTTACAACTTTCAAATACTTTCCTACAAGAGTACGCTAAGAGACTTCTTCTCTAGGAGTCAGCAAGAAGTAAATTAAATAGAAGAAATATTACATTCCTCGAAATGAATTCTGTCAATCTGAGACAAATGAAATATTGATTATCAGGAAAATGCTTAACCAGTTCAAACTTGAAAGCACATACTAGCAGCACAAGAATGAAAATTTGTATTTCAGTAAAATCACTATGTAAAACATTGACCCAACTATACTTTACAAAGTCAGCAAAAAAGCAAAGCAGACAGCGGGTAAACAAATTCAGAAGCCACACAAATCTAATATGGATATTTTTACAAAACAAATTATGAAACTGGAACCATACACCTGATTTATAATATGAATCTTTTTACAAAACAAATTATGAAACTGGAACCATGCACCTAATTTTTTTTTGTGTGAGCGCTTCTGTGATTCAACAAGAACGCCAAATTCTATCCCAGCAGTTTTACCAGTAAAAACTTGAGGAAACTGAAGTGTCTGTTTATGCGAGAGGGCCAAACTAGTGCAGATTAACAGGGTGAAAAAATAATCAGAATACATATGAAATTTTCCCCCTTAATATCTAGACAAGTTGGGGTCAGTTATATAAATCCTCACTAACCGTGTTTCTCCATTTAAATTCATTACAGTCCGACATTGTACAAAATAAAAACAGAAAACAGAAAGCATTAGTTGTCCTCTATATTTTCTACTGACATTCACGAAAAAAACCTCTGATAGACCAACCTTTTCTTCTCTCCACTTCGCTTCCCATTGAGCATCCAGCATCTTTTCAGAAATTTCTCTCTGTGCATTAAGAAGAACTGTCATCTCATAGAGCTTTTTTGGGTCTTTGAGGTCCTTTTCACTCCAAGAAGATGCGTTTAATGGAAGGTTCAGCTCCTGCAAACGCTTGTATTACCCCATATGAATAAGGGAAAACCAATAGTAATAGAAGAGCAAGAGAGAACTTCCTGACAAATCAAGAAACATGCTAAACTTCCAAATAAATCACTTAAAACTATTGGCGCAGAGGAAATATAAATACACACTTAAGACAACCAATAAAAGCAGAACTTTCCCGTCTTTTGCTAGCTTCTTAAAGGGGGACTTTGTTGCAAAAACAAGTCATCTAATGTACAAAGGTTATTCACAATAACTCCAAGGTAAACTTCTAGGGTGATGGGTGGCCTAGTAGTTTGGGCTTGGGACTTCCATGTTGGAGGGTTCAAGTTCGAAACCCCTTGCTAGCGAAAGCAAGGGGTTTGCCTTCTGGGTCGAGCTCGTCGCACCGAGCTTGCGTAGTGCGGGTTATCTCTCCCCTGTGATTTGCAAGCTATTGCATAGGAGCGGGGGTTTTACCTTGTGCGCACCCAAAGGGTAGCGGTTGTGGGTTTCCCTTGTCACTAAAAAAAAAATGAACTTCTACCATCTTTCCAATTTTACTTCATGATTTATATAGGATGTTGATAACCCAAAACATGATGAACCATCCAGAAATTAGCAGGCACTTAATATCACCAGAGATAGTAGAAATTCTAGCAAAGATAAAACACACCCCCCAATTTTGAGGACGCGGCGGAGGATCAAGCTTCATGACTTCTGCCTCCAGAGCTTTCTTGGCCTTGAAGTAAGGGATGTTCTTCACAATCACAGGATCTTCCCTAGCTCGGACAGGATCAATAGAGACCAAGGCCTGTAAGATAATATAGTCAAGAAAGTTGATCTGGATATTATTGAGACAAATTTACCACAAATAAGTCATACATCTTGCAAATATTCCCATCCGGGTTTTCTTTTGGCCACCACATCTCGAAGTTGATCATATCGCATAGATTCCTGGAATGCAACAAGACTACATAAGCTATCAGCAAAATCTGGCTCCCAAATGCTCTAGACTTCCAGACTGTAAAACCCTCAAATTAATAAGAGATGAAACAAAATAAGGCAATCTATGTCATATGTTGTTTTTCATAAAAACAGATGCCAATGAATTTAGTTTGGACAGATTGGATCTATATGCTGTCTTTTGTCAATGTATTTTACTTGTGAAAATGACAATTTCTCAACGAGAAGACAACTTCACTTCATTATAATCATAGACAATAACTGAAAAGTCATCTTATTCAATGAGTTTAACAGTCGAAATAGTTTTTTTCTGAATGTCACAGCCAATTTTGTAAGACTCGTATTGTGAGACTCCGCCATTGCTAAAAGAACTTTGATAATGCAGATTGAAGAGAATTGTGGTACATTAATCCTTAAAAGAAGGGAAGAGAACGAGAAAAACAGCAGAGATGTCAATTAAAGACCTGATTACTTAACACTGAGTGGTGGATGTTTGTGAAAAGAGCTGAGTGGAGCAAACAGGTTCCTGACTTCCTCTATCTTAAGTCTGAACACATTGATAGGACAAGGCTGACTAGTGACTTAAGTTGAAACTCTACTACAGTTATCTTTGCATAAGAATTTTGAGATAAAATAGCCATCTGAATAGAACCTATATGATTACGAAACATGAACTTCTTTGCCATTGACGGAGCCATGAACTTTAACGAAGAGCCAAAATGTAAAAATAATTTTTTATCTACTTTTTTCACTACACTGGATACTTTTTGTTTTCCAGGAATTCAAAAAAAATAATATATCTACAGAAATATTGCTTTTATCCTATTGCACATTTTTGAATTAAGGGGATTCAATTTTTGGATACAGAAGTTACATCCCCTTCTTTACACATGGCTCAGCCACTGTTCCTTACCAACATATCATTGTTCAATTTTTACCGGAGTGAACTTAGATGAAGAATGTTTCCACAGAAAGAAAAGGAATATGACGCATCTTTGAAAATCAAACAGCGGAAAAATGAACTCCCGCCATTCCAATTATGTGGCAGAGTTTGAACAGGAACAATGTTTGAGGAGCGGAAGATTTTTGAAACTTATGATCGTAACCATGTCATAACATTTAAGATTTGTGTGGTTATAAGGCTTTTGAAGCCTGTAATTTTAAACATTCCATAACACGTGTGGCTAAAAAATCTTGTCATTAAGGGTACAACAAGTCAACAACAACATAGTTAGTGAAATCCCACAAGTGGGGTCTGGGGAAGGTAAAATATACGCAGACCTTACCACTACCTCATAGAGATAGAGAGGCCTTCTCATCAAGGGTAAATTGTAAAATTAGAATTATAAATTCAATCTTTTCCTAATTTAGAAAGTTGTCATTCTTTGAGGAAAAGACTAAAAGGAAATGTTGTCGCAGAAACTAGAACAGAGGGGATAGCATTACCACCAGGCATTGGTACATAGCTCCATGTACAAGCCCTATATTCACAATCAACTAGATGATGAACTCTCTTGATGTTAAAGCTGATTCCAAATATTACTTTTGAACATTAAAAAAGGAAACCAAAAGAAAATCACGTGATTTGAACTTGGAGATTTTGAGAAGATTCCATAGATTACTTTCAATCTTATTGCAAAGTTCAGAAATTTCCAGTGAATACTTGTGGACAGACTTCATTCTACCAATAGAGTGAATTGCCTTTGAAGTTTTGTTGGTAATTGGTATAAATTGATTGTGTTTTATCCCTTCCAATCTTGCAAACTTTTATTTTAAGCATCAGGGATATAGGAATCCAGAAGACGAAAACAGAAAAGGTCTACTTCAGATTTTGGCAGAATAGCATTGGTTACTTAGACGTTCTCTGGTGCAATACCTTGAGGAGCAGCATTAGGAAGTAGAATTCAATTATGAGTTTCTTCCCTTTATTTGAGCATCTCATCCTTTACTGATGTGAGTTAATTCCATATAAATCAAAGTTAAATAGGTCGCTAATCAGTTCAAGTTTGTTTCTGGTGTGTGCACTTGAAACAGGGTGAGCAAATTTATCTAATTAATATAGAGTTTGCCTCTTCTTTTTGTTTCTTGTTTCAATGTGAGCAATAGAGTTCAAAATTTATAGACATTAAGCCTGTATTATGGGCTCTGTAAAAGGCTCAAGCTTCTCAAAATAACAGAGCAATTATGAATCGTAAGGAAAAAAGCAGTCTTTGACAATTATAAGATAAAAGTTTAAACCTTATATTGCCACCAAATCTTCTTCTTGACATCATCATCATATTCAAATCCACCCGCAATCTGAGGCAAGGTAAGCAACCAAAATGCAGCAATGCTGGGGTCCTTCATACTATCAATAATATGCTGCAACAGTAAATAAGAGGGAAAATGGTTACACGCAAAGTTGTACAGGGCTTCTTATACTTGACTTTTTTATAGAAAATATTCGAGAAGTGACACACATATACAATAGAGCAAGACAATCTGGTGAATAGGATGATCACTAACAGGTATCAGGTATTGGAAAGTAGGCAATCAAGAGAAAATGAGACTTTTTTCTCCCAAGTTTAGCTTGTCATGTAAAAGGTAAAGTAACTAGAAAGAAGAAATAAATTTCCTTTGAACCCATTTTCTCAATTAAAAAAAGGAAGGAAATCAATTCTTCTTTATTTTACCGTCCTTTTCCCACCTCCCAACAGCATGAGAATCTTTCTTCTCATCCTTTTATTGACCAAAAAAAATTAAGTAATGATGGATGAGATGCAAGAGGGGAAAAAAACCATATTATAGTAAGCAGTAACCCATTGCAACAAAATAGAAATAGGGATGACAAAGCACTAACCTCATAAGGATAATCCATCTTTCTCATGATATTATAAGCTTTCCAAGGAGGCTCCATAATCTGTAGCATTCAAAGATAACAGAGACATGAGAATGACTGTGAGTAAATCAAAACTGAAAGAAAAAGAGGAAAAGAAATTCTACCTACAAAGGAAATTCATGGCATCGAGAATCCAAATGGGAAAAAAGGACATTATCTAGCTTTAATTTTATCATTAATCATTACCATACTCCAGAGTGTAGAAAACTATTCCTGGTTCACTAGATTTCTAGGTTTTCCCCATGAATGCATTTTTGTGACTCATTGCTGACTTCCTCTTGTTTGCAGATACCTATATTTTTCCGTACTCTATTTCAACGGCATTAATCAATGTAGTGGAACAGATTGATTCCCAGAGTAACCTTTTAAATGAACAACTATCAACTGCGAATTAAAGACAGATACTGCTTCTTGTTCATACGTTTTTACTTTATTTAGAGGCAGATGAAATGGATGAGCGAAACAAGGGAATATTTTGTCAAGATAAACTCGCCATTTATGGAAGCAGGCCTCGAGACAGGTTGCGGGTTTCACATTCTCTAAGTTAGCATGAGTAGGAAAGGGTTATGACTAGAATTCTAAGCAGTGTCAAACATATTATCAAAATATCACGGACTGCTTCTATGAAATGACTAGAAAATGAAACGATGAGAAAGTTGCATTTAATAAAATTATGTTGAAAAAATTAAATTTTAAGTAAAATTCACTGCCATTAGAATTCTTCTTCTGTTTTTGTTTTTGTTTATAATGGGGGCGTCTGAGCCAGCTTGTGCACCTCAACTCTCCGACTGGTACCTCTCACAAGAACAAGTACCAAGTAACTCAGTCTGTCAAGGCTTGGGAAGATGGGAAAAAAGCATGCAGTGATTTTGCCTCTACGGGGATTTGAACTATGATCTCTAAGGTTTCCAGTTTGCACCCACTACATTGTGCACTAAGTCACTGTCGTTATAATCCTAAAATGGTACCTAATATAATACTATGATGCAAGAAAATAATTCTCAATGGTAAACATATTACATAATGTAAAAAATTATAATTGTCGATGGTTTTTAAACAGTAGAAGAGAAAATGGAACAAGAACAAGAAAGACTGGATAGAACTCACATCATCCGCAGATATCCTTATTTGCAGCTTGTCTTTGCATTCAGGGCATTTCATCACACCCTGCAGAATAAGTGGTAACATTAGCAACAGCCATTGCTCAGGTTTCAAAAAGTATTGAAAACGGTTCTTTGAGTTAAGACCAGGCATAGGTGAATATGAAAGATCACTGTGAAGCATAATGACTGCATCCATCTTTAACACAATGGACACACAAATCCAACTAAAGGAAATAATGAAGCTGGTCTGCGCAAGAAAGAAATACAGCACTTAACTCATAACATATTAGATGAAATGGAAGCCTCATGCATCATTCAAATTCATTGATATAGTATAAAAAGCCTCTCTTTAACAAGATATCTGAAAAATAGGATGAGCTCTAAGTCTACTCAGGTGTGCATGCGTATTAGAGGTGACATCAAAGCTCAAATCAGGTTACAGATGAAGGTCTAGTTCTAGATTATCTGAAAACTATCTTCGTGAGCTAGGGTTATGGGTTCTTTTGCAGGATACAACCTATTTACCTAAGTGATTAAACTTAGGTGCTTAAAATCATCTTCGAAGTCAACATCTAACTGACAAGCATTACCTTTTACCTAGTAGAAGCATGGAAAAATACAGTTAAAATCAAATGCAGGCAGTGTTATCAAAGGCAAAAAAGCTTTAAGGTCCCTTGGATGTTTAAACACAAAGCGTAAATTAAGCATAAAGACAAAATACAATAATATATGTGTAGTCAAAGACAAATAATTCTAAGGATGAATAACAAATCAAAGGACAAAGAAATTAAGTTGCCTCTTCAGGGTAACACTCATTGGTAGGGAGAAGTATGCCTTGGAGCCTCGATGACTACATTAAAGCGCCCACTAAGCGAGGCAAAGTGCTCAACATGTTTAGTGCCTTGCTGCAGGACTTAGCACGCTTCAGGTAAGCCTCTGACAACACTGAATGAAAATACCTTTATATGTCAAATAACAAACATGAGCCAAGTTGATTTCTGGTTAGGCTTGGCTTACTTATTCAATAAGCCCTATTCTCAACTTGGCTTGCCCTAACAAATTAAACTCTATTTTCTTTAGCATTTTGGATAGTTTCTCAAGCCAAAATACTACTGGCATGACTCACTCAGTCCATTTTCAACCCCTAAGAAGCTATATTATGAAATTGAAAAACTTCCCAAAACATTTCTCACCGATCCATCACAACTGGGACAATCTTTAGATGGCAGTGGCAAGTGAAGGTCCACTGTGGAAGGAAGGTGCACCAACTCAGCTCTGTTGTCAGCTATCGCATCAGCAATGGATTCGGCTGTGGCCTTTTCTCCCCTGTAGCAGTAGTTTGGAAGCTTTTAATAGACATAAATATTCAGTGTGTTTGACATTATCTTCCTTACCTTAGAGCAACTTTTGTTTTTGCACAAGTATGATGATTAACAACATTAAACAAGACGAAGGTGGCTCAGTACATCAACATGATGATGGTGACGCTTTGATCTACCAACAGCAATTACACGAGCTACTCTCACTACTGAATCCAAAATAAAAGCTGAAGACTAGAATATGTTTTTAACAGTCACATAGGACTGGGGAGAAGAAGGGGGTGGAAGTACCTTGGTGTATCTTTTCCGAGTATGCAGTTTACAATATGACAAAGACCACAATATTTTTCTAGAAATTGCATTAATACATAAAATCTGAACAGGATATTCATATTAACAGCAAGAGCACAAGTCTATCAACGATGACCTACCTTTTCAATGTATAGTTTTTCACTTGGTAATGCACCTTTCCTGAACCTTTGCACATTGTGCACTGCAACGCCTGCCATCCACGGCATGTCCGGCAATCCCTGCAGTTAATGAACCAAGTATCTTTTTTCAACTATACATGTCATCACCTTCCATATCCAGACATCCGAGCTGACTATAAATTTGACAAGCATTTCAGCTACCCCTCACTAGGGATAAATAAGACGCTCTCTAGTATTCATTTCAATATATGATTACCACATCAACTTTTTCATAAGGACATCGAGACCACCAATGAGCACAGAAAACAAATGTATGATACCTTTCAAGCTCATAGTCTATTGCAAAGTAAAAAATGGATTGAGACACCGAACCTATGAAAGAACATGAGCATCCAAACATATTCCTTAAGGTTATGGATGTTGTGGCCCCAATACTCTTATAAATATTTAACGCACTTTTACACACAATGTGCATAAATCAGCAAAAAAAAAAAAAAAAACTTTTGACGTGGACCATTTATCAATTTTATTATTTCTAATATAAGACACTTCAACTTCAGGAATATAAATTCTCACAAAAGGTAACATGAGTTGAGACTATAAGGGCACCTCTGGCAGATCAGCTTCTTTCCAAGCTCCAATGCAATGTCATAAGTACCCAGAGTAGCCACCACCTGCAGTAAAACCACCAAATATCTTTGTTAGGAGAAACCTTCATTGAACAAACACTTTCAGCTTAAAAGTTCTTGTACTAATTCAGGCCATGACCTTCATGGTCTCTCAACTTATTAAGACCGAATTCAGGAAGAAGTGCAAACAATTATGCTTCTCCAGTTAAGGACAAGAAAGTGTGGTGAGCTTACAGTGACATATGAACAACTAAATTAACGCCCAAGTTCATTAAACACTGACAATTAATTTCCCCATTAAGCTACACATGAACGCAGCCAATTCAGAAATGCTAACAAATAGATTGTCCCATTCATGTCCTCTCAGTGACATA
The DNA here is from genome assembly GCA_029948455.1 of Solanum rostratum. Classification (NCBI taxonomy): domain Eukaryota; kingdom Viridiplantae; phylum Streptophyta; class Magnoliopsida; order Solanales; family Solanaceae; genus Solanum; species Solanum rostratum. The sequence goes on from CM057046.1 coordinate 77,427,275, forward strand.
TAAATAAACACCTAACGACCCAGTTCAGACAATTAACTTCCCCATTCGAGGCCTTTTCAGTGAAACATGAACATAAATCTGAAGACCCAGTTCAGAAACTCTAACAAAAGACTGTCCCATTCACAGCCTCTCAGCGACATATAAACAAACACTTAACGACCCTTTAAACAAAATAGACAAGAAAGTGCGTGAACTTACAAAGATGGTAGAATAAGACAGCTTAGAGATGAATTCAGGTACACCGAAACCCCTCGGGGCAGAGCCGGCAATGTCATAAGCAAGCGTAAAAGGTGAGAGAACAAGCTTTATTGGGAAATCGAATATGTCAATGAGTTGCTGTCCATAGCGGCTAGTGAAGTACTTGTACTGAATGTCAGTGAATTGCTTCAAATTCTTCAGTAACCGATCAGTACCTCGAGACATTGCTGAAACATTCAACTAGTTGAAGAAGATGATGAAAAAGGATAAAGAGGGAGATAGACGTATTTCAAGCTGGGTTGTGTTGGGATAGAATTTGGGGGTTAAAGTATTTTTTTATTTTTTTGCTTTTTTAATTACAGGATTGCACGGATGTCCCATGTTGCTTTAGATTTAGAACGATTAAACTTTATTGATATTATATATTGGTTTAGACTTGAAACAATTAAACTTCTGCAAAATTATGTATGTGTAGTAAATATTAATTGGAAATTTATGAAAGTACACATTATGTTTCATTGTTTTCGAGTAATCCTGCTATTTTTATATATTTCTAAAATTCTTCTTTTCCTATTTTTCACTTTACACGTCTGATACACTATATTCACAATCTCATCTCCTCCACTTCAAACTTTATTTTTGCTCCTAAAATCAAGCTCAACTTGATTCTGTTACTTCTAACTTCTCTCCTATTTCAACCAGCATTTTCTCCCTCTATTATCAATTTCAAAAAAAAAAAAAAAAGGTTACCTTCATCTTTCTCATTCCAATTTCATATGGTTTCCTTTTTAAATTCAATGTAAATTGCATTTTTTTCAACTTTCATATACTGATATATATGGGCCCACCTGTGAAACCCCGTGTTCCTCGTCTTCTGTATATACATAGGGTGGTCTGTCATATAAGACATACATGAATTTGTATAGAACCTAAGGATAATAAGGTTGTCAATAGGTGGAAATTTCAAGGACCTAAAGTTTTAAGCCAAAGGAATACCCTAAATGCACATTCGGGATTAAAGAAATGACCCAAGTGGCACCTCGCCCTTTTCGGAAGGTCTAAATTAGGTTTCACTTCCAGATGGAATTAAAAGTTTATAATTTGCTAATAATGGATTTCTTTAAGTTATTTTAATAGCACAAAGGTCATACATTAAGTTTTGGAATCAAGAAAGTTGCAAGATAGAGGTTGGCCAAAGTTACCGTAACTTTCTTTAAGAAATCCTTCTTAAATTTGGGTCAAATGTATTGGGTCATATCTCCCAAACTATAAGGAGTTAGAAGGTACATGACCTATCAAATTGAAGATCTATGAGTCTAGTTTGCAACGCACAAAATCGCGCATCAAACCGACCTCAGAATAAAGAGTTATGACCGTTTTACCGAGACTGCTCGAGCTGGAAACCGGGTCATATGTCGGGTCGGGTTGACCCGACTTAAATGTCGGCTATTTTGACTCTTTAAAGCTCAAAATTGAGCCATTTTCGTCCCAAACAAGTTTACAACTGAAGAGAAAGCTCCCAAGGGTTCTCTAAGCGATTTAGGTAAGTTTTTCGCATTTTTACCGTTAAAATTCGTCTCCGTGCCTAGAAATGCGTGCCTTACATTTTGGAATTGTTTTTCCCTCATATTAGCTGTATTTGGAGCTGTTCTTGGGCTGTAAAAAAAGTGTTCTTGCTGGTATTGTTGGTTTGCAGCTGGTGTGTTTAGGTTATAATTGTGGAGCTCTTTTCCGTTAATTTTATGAAGTTTTACGGACATTTCCTCGCGTAAATGCTCCTTGCCGAATCTGGTCATTAATGCTGAATTTTTGACTGTTTATAGGTGTCTTTAAGCTGCGTATATATAGTCGTTGCGAAGCTTAGGACGTAAGGAACAACTTTGGTGAAGGAACTTTTGGCAATCGAACGTTCGTTGGAGAGGTATGTTAAGGCTAAGCTCCGTCCCTCCTTTTAGCACGAAATCTGGGAAGTTTCCCAAAACGTCAAATGCGATATCTTACTATCTGTGAAAGGCACTGGGATTACAGCTGAGTTATTTTCACGGTGGTATTAGGTTGAAATTCCATTCGTTCATTTAAACCGAACATTCAATTTCTATATATCATTTTGTTGGTCTTCCGGCTACCTATTCATAGGTTTGAGGCGTTTCTCTTCTTGGTGTAGTGCCACTAAAATAAATGTAGAATGCAAGGGAATGTAGTATTCAAAATCAGTTCTTCTTCCATACAAAAATATAATTGAAGAATTTAACAATTAACGCGTTGGTTTCCAATATTCTCCCGTGAAATGTTCCTATTTAAACTACTAAAGAACTTGATCCTGTTTAAATAAAAAAATTTAACTAATTGACATGGGACCAAATATAATCATTATGTAAATCACCTTTATGAACATTTTCAAAGTTAAGGCTTAATTGTAAATGTTGTGTTAAGTTCTCAAACTTGTTAAAAAGGACACGTATGATTCCACGAGTCATATGTATATGTTGTGACAACGATTATGATGTTATGAGAATAAATGTACCAATGAGCCAAGATTGGCTAAATGATAATGACTATGATGCTATGAGAATAAGTGTACCAAAGAGCCAAGATTTTCTAAGTTCTTGCTATGGTTTACTATGTGCATTCAACATTCATATCATATATTGCACGTTATGCATGGACTTTGAGCTATAATCGAAGGTATGGGGCCTATTTGCCCAACTATATATGTATATGGTACAGATGGCCACAGGTTGGCAGATATGATGCCGGTTAGCTACCGGAAAGGACCACCAGTGCTAGCAGTTGGTTGGGTATGTCATGCATTTGCATCTATATATATGTATTCACGACATACGATACTCGAGCATACCATGCATTTTTTTTATCATTAGGAGGTGGCTTATTGGCCATTAAGGCTACTTGAGTTTTAGTTACAGGTGGTATTTCTATTAACTTTTTTACTATGGTTATCCATGATTTTACTTCCTGCCTTACATACCAGTACATGTTTATTCGTACTGACGTCCCTTTGCCTGGGGACGCTGCATTTTATTTCGTGCGTGCAGGTTCAGGTAAGGACTCTGATTGACCCCTTCACTAGGAGCCCTGGTCAGCTGTGAGTTGGTAAGCTTCACCTCTTCCTGGAGCTTTCACAGGATACTTGTTTTTTGTTGTACAACTGGGTATAGTCGAGGCCCTGTCCCGACAGTATTAGTAGTTCTCTTAGAGGCTATTGTGGACATGTTATTATGGGCTGGTCCTTTTGTACTCTTCAGTCTCCGGTCATAAGGTTGGCATGTATATATAGTGTGTGTCTGTACCTCTGTTGTGGCAGCCTTGCCGGCTAGCTAGTACTTTATTATTTTGGCTTACTTCTCTTAATGTACATAATCTGTTGTTGACCAGGTCATGACCTAAATGGTCCCGACTTAGTTTCTTGTTTTTCTAAACATTATGCTGCCTGATTTTCTTCTGGTCCAAAGGTTAGTTAACTAGTATGTTTAGTGGCTTACCCGGCCAATAACGGTATCGGGTGCCAGTCGCACCTCCCCTCTTTTTGGGGCGTGACACCACCATCTTTTAGCATTGAACTCACTCAATTAGAGCAAGAACAAGTTATCTGAAATGGTGTGTATGACTCTGACGATGAAACTTGTCATGATAACAGATCTAAACAAACTCATGATCTTATGGCCATGAAGAAAAAGGACGAAATCAAATCGAATAAGGACAAAACTTCAAGTTCAAAATCCCCAGATCCAAAAATCTCAAAAAAGCCGAAGAAGAAAGCCCAATCTGTAATTAATCGACTCTCTTTGCCTAAGGTTTGTTTTTTCAAACACATTAGTTATCAATGATTCTAAAAAATGGTTGTTTGATTCATTATGAAAATATAGTGATTTATGTGGGTAGTATGTATCTTGTATATTTTAATTTTTTGTAAGTTTTGGTGTAGCGGAAAATTGTGCACGTGAGGTGTTTGATAAAATGCATAGCTGAAAATTTAGACATTGGATGTTTTTTGGATTTAGTAACTAATTGTGTATGAATCACTACACATATGTGGACGTGAGGTTGTATATTTTTATCGTTGTTTGATTCGTTATGAAAATATAGTAATTCATATATGTTGTTAGTCCATTAGCACTATATGTGTTGAATACAGTGACTCATTACAAAAAGTTTTGTTTGGTATAGGTTGATGATTCATTGGGTGTATCAAACAAAATAACACATCATGCAATGAATCATGTTAATTGGTTGATTCTTTTGGGACATAAAACTGACTCATATATATTGATGATTCATTGGGTCTATATTGGGTTGATTATGGTGATTCACTGAGACAATATTCTGGCTACTATTGATGATGATTCATTAAGATTGTTTATGTGTTGTTTAATTAGGAAAATATAATGATTCACTATGCAGTATGTATCTTTTATATTTTTTATATTTGTGAGTTGTTTAAAATTTTTATGGTCATTCATTAAATTTAGTGATTCATTGGGACCTAAAACTTAGTCATGCGTGGGTTGAATAAAGTGATTCATTGAGATAGTTTTCTAACTGTTATATGTTGATGATTCATTGTGTGTATCAAACAAAGATGATACACCGTACAATGATTCATGTTAATTTCCATCGAGTGTTTTTGACTGGGAGTTTCTACGAGCAAGATACGCTGCACTAATTTGGAGATATGGTTGGGAAAAGGCAACTGAAGGATATATCAGTGAAAACGACGACCCAAAAAAACCAAAGGACCAATCCAAAGAAACACCTGCGGCAGATGACTTAGTTAAAATTGATTGGACATTTCCAATAGTTCCAGTCATGAATCTTATGTTATTTTTGTTTAGAACTCATATGACTTATTTGTACTTTTGTTTTCAAAAATTAATGTAATCTTCCTATCTTTGCACAAATCAAGTGTGTCACCACTTAAAGTCTGATCAGCTTTATGTATCAGGTGGAATTATACATTGTGATTTATCAGTATTAATATGCTGAAGAATTTTTGTATTATAGTGTATGCATAAACGTGATACATCAACTATAATTGCATTGATTCAAACACATTAAACTAGATGCATCACTAATAAATTAATCATGTCATATATTTTATTGTAGAAATTTGATTTTTTGAACCAGGTCATAGTTATTTCATGTAGTGTATCTTATTACAAGATTCATGATTATGCACCAATTAAACTTATTTGGATAATTGAATCATTTATGTGTTAAAGCATTTTCTTGCAATGAATCATCTTGAAAGATTCATGGTTAAAGTATACATATCTAATGCAATGAATCAGCCATGTGTTGAGCTATTTTATTGTAATGAATCATATTGTATGATCCAGTGTTATACAAACCTATATAAGTTATCTGATGAATTGAATCAGACATGTGTTAAATTAATGAAAGTTGATTGATGCACCAACTCAATAGCTTGTTTTCGTATCCACATTAACATATGAAGTGTACTAGTTTCAAAAAAAAAATTTGTGAAAATATGGTGTATCATATATCTTGATTCATTTTTGTGAAAACTTATTTGTATTTAATGCAGAGTATCTTAATACATGATACATCACTGTTGCATGATTCTTGGTTATACAATTTTTATATAAGTTATTTGATGCATTGAATCAAACATGTGCTAAATTAATATGTTGCAATGATTCATCCAATTAACACGATTCATTGTATAGTGTGTTATTTAGTTTGATACACCCAATGAATCATCAACCTATACCAAACAAAAACTTTTGTAATGAATCACTGTATTGTGAATACAGTGCTAATGAACCAACAACATATATGAATCATTATATCTTTATAATGAATCAAACAACGATAAAAATATACAACCTCATGTCTACATGTGTGTAGTGATTCATACACAATCAGTTACTTAATCCAAAAAACGTCAAACGTCTAAATTTTCAGCTACACATTTTATCAAACACCTCACGTGCATAATTTTTTGCTACACCAAAACTCACAAAAAATACAAGATACAACTACCCTATCACTCTTGTATCGCGAATAAACAATGTTGTTTTCCCAAATCCCAGAATGCCTCAACATAATTGCCACATTCGATATATTTTGGTTCATGATTCGTTCTTACAATATGAATTCCTGTTCGTCACAGCCTGAAGAATTAGAATTTTTTTATTTTTTTGAAACGTATTGTTGCCTTTATTTCAGGGATTTGGTTATGATTTGTTTAGCTAATTTTTAGGGATTGGAATCTACCTTCCATTTAAATTGTAAACGAAATTGATTACTATGAATCATGACTTATGAATCATGTATGAATCTTTTTCATGGCAGTGTATCCGCATAATAAGTATTTTAAGAGATTTTTTGTAAATTTGCAAAGAGTTGGGATATATTGAAGTTTCTTTATTACACTATGGGGTTTATGTAAGTTATACATAATAAAATACAATACGTACAATTTAATCTTTAGAAGTATGATAGGAAACATCAAATGAGACATGTATTTTGATGTTTAAAATTAATTCTTTTTAATCAACTAATAGTAAATTTTGAACTTTAGTTTGTAGTTACCATAAAGTCACAAATGGCTAATTTAAACACAATAAAAATATAGACTTACAACAATTAGAAATTCATAAAAAAATCAAATCGAAGATGTCTAATAGAGAGAATAAAAAAAATACGACATACACATACTTCATACACTTTGTTTGGATGGTTGTTATGTATTGTTTCATAATGTTTGTATTGTATCGTAATATATTTTTTCAATGAATACAATGTTTGGATAAATTGTATTGTTATCCATTATTACATAATGTCATACACTCATAATTTGAATGATAAACCTACAAGAAATTGTAGGGTATATGGTACAACTACCATAAAAAGATAGGATAAATGATAGACAAAATTATTGGATAATAAATAAAGCCGCAAATGAGAAGAATATATTAAAGTAACAACGCAACCATACCAAATCCATCGTTACATAAAATGGGTCTTTTCATTGTTACCTAACAATGGATTTAAACAATACGATACAATGAAATTTAAGTAACAATAAAAATAAACATTATATTTAAACTAACAATACAATACAATGGATAACAACCATCCAAACAAGGGGTTAAGATTTTAAGCATAACAATATAGGTGGAAAAAATACAAAATCAGTATATAATTTTTTGAATCTCTTGTTAACACCTTCTCCCATAACCAACTAAAATTCAAGAATAATCTTCATCAATTCACGCTAGAGCATTAATTAAGTAGTACAATAATGTATAAGTTCTTCATTACTTTAACTTTAGAATGAAAACGATAACCTTGGGTAGGGGTCTCACGAAACAAAATGATGAATTTGTATAAATAAATTAAGGAATAACAAAAGATATCTTAAAGTTTGAAATTATTTATTTAGAAGTTATGAATATGAAAAGCATTAGAGTTACGGATATTTAGAGTAGCAACTGAATTAAGTAACTAAATATGGATTATAAAAACATAAATATTTATAGCAAATAAAATTAAATAAATAGATTCAAATTCTTACTTATATGTTGATTTTAGCTGTACCAAATTTAATAAATAAAAGAGTAGAAAACTCACCAAAGTAACTGCTAGTATTTTCTAGGTATTCTTTTTTTTCCATAAATTAGATGAATTTCATCTTATATTTAATTAGTCAAATGAAATTAATTAGTGAATTAATATGATTTTTTGTCTTAATTATTTTATTTTGTTAAGAAAATTAAAGGAGAACAACAAAAATAACGACAACAGAAAGAGGACATTTTAAAAAATATAACTAATCTTTAGCTTTTAAAAGAGCAAGATGGTATGATTATTATTTATATTTAATTAATTAAATATTTTTATAACATTTTGATATAGCAGAGGCTAGAAGGAGAAAGGATTATCTTTTTAATTTTATAGGTTCCTAAGAAACAACCTCTCTACTTCTACGAATAGTGGTAAGGTCTGGGTACATTCTGACCTCTTCAGACCTTACTTATGGGATTCAACTGGTATGTTGTTGTTGTTGAACAGACTAGAAAGAGAAAGGATTATTTTTTTAATTTCATTTAGTTAGGTAATTTTCTTTCAATTCCCTCTAAAAATTGAATTCCCAACCTTCTCCTCAGTCCGCTCTCGTCACTCCATCGCCGTCGTCAGTCGTCAAGCACAGACCAACTCAGAAGCAGAACTGAGACACTTCGACGCCTTTAAGTGACTTAGAGGGTCAGACCTCCGCCTTTCTGTTCAACTTCCAACATTGAAGTACTTTATTTTTCCCTTCTTTTTGCTTTTTCCGATGGAACTTTTGAGATTAAGTAGATATGGAAACAATTTCATACAAAAGGCGCAGAACCAAAAAGTGCCACCTTTGATTATTTGTCTGTTCGCTATCGTTTCGTTTCTGCCCAGTGTAATCTCACAAACCTAATAACATAGCGGATGTGGCCGAAACGTGGCTGACCTGCCAGTCCATCAAATATAGTAGTTTATCCTTAAGAGCAGGAGGTTCCTTGTGTGAAACTTAGATGTTGAAGCACGCACCAAATTATTTCAGGTTGGTTTTGGTTAACATTTTCACCAATGGAAGCCGAATTGAATTTTGTAAATTGAACTGTATGAATGCGCAGCCCTAACAGTCACCTTTCTTTCAACATTATTTAATATTGTGTCGTATTGATTTAGTTTGGCAATTGTTGTCTAACTTGTTACTTAATTCAGTTGTTGTAGCCTTGAGGTCACTGTCAACTATACTAGACTTTTAGCCAACCTGCTCTAATCCTGAATATTGATGTCTACTCTCTTGCAGAAATGTATTCATTAAATGAACATCCTCCGACAGACCCACTTGCAGAAAACAATCTTCAGGTTCGTAGCAATACTACTTTATCCTAGTTCCACTTTTATCTTTTTTTAAAAATATTTTGTTTGGAGAATGTAACTGCTTTTGGGTGTTTGCTCATGTGGAAATTCATAGCCATTCTTCGTGCTGCACAAGGCATCAAAGTCTTCAGCGTCTACAGCAATATCTCCGGGAAAACCCACCAAAAGAAGACTTGACTCTTCACCAAAAGTATCATTAAATAATGAAAACAAGAATGAGAACATGAAAATGGAAGCTTTTCAGTGTGTGTGGTCAAAAATTGAATCCAACATTAAGGTTCTTCTTTCAAATTTTTGTTTCCTGAAATGTTATAGATATTTTCATACGTCCAATTGAGTGTAAATTAAGTGATGCTTAATTGCTTGTTTCTTGATCTTTGAGAATTGAATTCAGGATGTCTTGAGGAGTATAAATGCGGATGTGTTTGATGAGATAGGACGATGGGTTCGTGAATCTTTTGATGAAATTTGTTCGTGTAGAGGGACTGTTGATCCATCAAAGTCAAGTCTTCCATACCCTTTTGTTCACAATGGTGGTTTAGTTAAAAAGCTCTTCACCGCTCTGGTCTTCACCAGTAAGTTCATCTTTCATTTCTTTTATATGTTTAGATTGCAAATATGAGAGAGAACCAATATCTGAAATCTTCTATTTTGTTTTTTTAAAAGATTTCTTATCTCAATTCCTCCCATATATTTGTTGTGTTTCTTTTCAAGAATGTTGTTCTATTGGATGAATTATGGCCAGGCCATCTAACCCTGATTTCCAATTCCCAACTTCACCTGCAACTGTTCTGGTGGATAACAATTGACTGTTGATAATATTTTATCCATGGCTAGTGGTTCACTCGTGTCGATCAGGACATTCTTGGATTATTCCTGTTCTGCTGGATAACAGTTCACTGTTGATGTTATTTTATCGATGGCTAGTGGTTCACTCGTGTTGATCAGTACATTCTTGGATTATTTGCAGAGAACATTGAAACTGTAGATGACATATTAACTTTTGCTGAACTTGGTTTAAATTTGAAATCTCGTGGATGCTATGTGGCTAATATTTCCTCCTTGGATTTTTCTACCAAGAATGGCATTGGAGGCTGTCTCAGAGCGTTACTGAGACAATTGCTTATGGTTGACATTGAAGTAAGTGGACAATTTAAGTCTATTGTTATGTACATATTTAAGTAGAACTATGTTTTGTGTGACATTTTTATTGTATTTCACTATCATTCTTGTTTTTGATTCTAAGGCAGCTGATATTTCGCTCTTAGCATCATGGTATAGTGACCATGGCAAGTATGAGAACCCAGTGGTTGTAATTATTGAGGATATGGAGAGGTGTTCTGGGGCTCTCTTATCAGATTTCATCAATATGTTAAGGTACTGTCATATATTGTCAGTGCATCTCCTTTTTACACCATAGCTATCTACTTTTTCAAGGATAACTAAAGCAAGAGTTGCTCTGAACTTCTTCAAGATGGCGTATTTTACAATTTTAATTATAGAAGAGGGTCATATTTGCCCCTTTACTTTCAATATTATTTATATTTTTACCCTCTGTTATAAATATCCCTACCGTTATGCTTTGGGCCAAGTATACCCATTATATCCATTAAATGTTCAGGTCCCAGCCTTAAAATAGACATGTGGAGATTTGAGATTAATTTAAAGGACCCAGGTCATTTTGCCCCACCCTGCTTCTAGTTTTAATTTTGTTACTAGAATCTGTTTTTTCCAGGTTATGTCTTTAGAATTTTGTTATTGCATTTTTGGAACTTGGAGATCTGATTCGAATTTTGTTAAAGCTTTGTTATTTCTTCCTCTAAGGTTTTTTTTCAGTATTTATTTTGGCTACTGTAGATGTGTTCAAAATGGCGGATGACAAGTGTTGGCTACTGTAGATTTGTTTAAAATGGCGGATAACAAGTCTGCTGTTCCTGAAATTGTCCTTGCTGTGTCCAAAATTACAGAACATAGACTATATCTTTCTAATTATTTGGAACTAAGACTTTAGTTACGAATTTTAGGAATTATTTGGGTTGAAGTAAGGGAGGAATATGTGCTTGTCTTGGGGATAAAGTTGATTTAATTGTAATTGCTACAAACAAATTGTTTATGGTGCATGTGTTGACTGCATGATTTTGTGGCTGAGCTTTACCTCAATTTTTCTCTTCTATTTTAAAGTTCATTTACCAAATTATATTAGCTATTTTTACATATAAAACCATTTCCGTGTTGTGATTCTTACAAGTAATGTCTGCTTTTATCAGTGAATGGTCTGTTAAGATTCCAATCATCCTAATTGCTGGTGTTGCTACAAGTGCTGATGCTCCCAGAAATGTACTCACTTCCCGTGCACTTCAATATTTGTCTACATCAATATTCTTTCTGAAAAGCCCAGCTGAAAGGTTGGATGCAATTATTGAGGCTGTTCTTGTCAAAAATTCTGCTGGCTTTAGCATTGGCCACAAGGTGGCGACTTTCTTGAGGAACTATTTTTTAAGACAAGATGGAACAGTTACTTCATTTGTTAGAGCCTTAAAGGTCTGAAACATATTTTTATTTTCTTGTAATTATCTATTAGAGCTATACCCATCATTTGTTTTTCGGATCTGCTTGATTAGGAATCTGAATGTACATATGTACTCAATCATATACTGACAAGTAACATAATGGTTTCTCCAGATGGCAATAGTCCAACAACTTTCCACTGAGCCTCTCAGCTTTGTGCTCAAGCTTTTAGTTGACGAGAGAGATAGTAAGGTGAGAATTAATTTGAGACTTTACACTTGTTGGGTTCAATTGTATTTCTGTTTGGTTGGTGTCTTTGTGTCTGAATGGGGGATCAAATATTTCCTTGAAAGAGATAAACTTCTGTAGGATTTAGTTCATATATTTTCCTAGTTCTTCAGAGAACCTTTCGTAGTTGTTGAGATTGAATAGGTGAAACATTCAAACTTACTTAGAATGTTTCAGGCTGTGACCTAAACCAACTTCTAATTGGAGGTTATGTCATGAGCTCAGATACTGTGAAATTATAGTTAGGCCATTTTGCTATTGATATTCTGCTCTATCATGTATTATAACTAGTTCTTACATTCCCATGGTTACATGTGAAGATCAAGTTGAATCATATAAGTACCAACTTTGTATAACTATTTTTTCCCTATTTGTTAAACCTTTACAGAGATCAGCGTATGAGGATCTTGCTAATTTGCCAGAGGAATTGATTAAGCATTCTTTTGAGCTTCCATCTTACAGGAAATATTTAGTAAATCGGTTTGTATCACAATGTGCCCCTTTTTAATGATCAAAAGTGAGCTTCATATTAGAGGAGAACGACTCTAAATAGCCCATGATTCATCTTACCAGGAATAATCATGTAGAACTAAATGCTACGAGTCTAGGCCATGGACTGTCAGAACTGCAGAGGCTGCAGGAACTATGGAGATCTCGCCTTATGGTAAGGTTTTATTATTCATTGGGTCTTTACGATTAATGAAATACATGCCGGTTCCTAGTTCTGGTGATGATAAGATTTGGAAAACTATTCCACAACTTTTCAATGCTCCATGTCTTTTTGTAGGTTCTTTACTATTTTGGTATACTTCCTATATACGGCCGATTTTAGCCTTGTGATAATGAAATTGTCTACCTAATTTAAAAATGCTCCTGTTAAAATTTCTCAATAACATATAGCTGAAGTGGTTTCATCATTATTAATTAATAAATGTGGCTAAATATATCCAGAAGTAGAAACTGCTTGGTTCCTTTGCAGTTCTCAGTATCATCATTGAAGTGCTCTAAAAAATTAGATGTTATCCCACAGCTGGCTGGTGAACATGTTATGTAATACTGCAGTTATTGAATTGAAACCTGATTTTATATGGTAATAGTTAGTTATTAGTTGAGTTCTTCAAATAAATGGCCACATCTTTTTTGGATTTTCTTTAATTTTCTCTAGATTCTACTGTATGATGTTGATAGCCCGAAGAAAGATCAAAGTTTGTGATTCTTTTATTATTTCTTCCTTCAAGATTTGCCCCCCTCACTATATGCGATCTCTTCTTAAATAGTTGGAGTCCTACAAATTTTAAGGTCTGACAGCTAATATCTATTGAATCTCTTTGTTTTTCTACAATTGTTTCTATTTGCTGCCTGAATATTATGGACATGCCAAATTATGACATTGAACGAAAAAGCTAGTTATTTGTGCAATATGGGGAAGATTTCTATTTCGTGACTAAATTATTACTTTAGTGTTTACATGAAGCTGGAAGGTACCATAAAGTTGCATTGTTGGACTTGTATTTGGAGGCATTGGATCCTGAGTTATACAACTCTAGGTTATCTAAACATGGCTGTGATAGTGCAAAAGATAGGAGCTTGTTGTCAAATAATGATAAACTTCTCAAGCTACCAAAGGCTGAGGTTACCAATCAAGTCATCCGCAAAATAAGGTAGTTGCGAGTCTTAGCCTTATTTCTATACTCAACATTAACTTTTTCTTTACTTCACCTGGAAAGTAAACTAAGAAATTCCATGCAGATGGAATTTTATTACTGTACTTCTATTCTTTATGGCTTTAAGGAGAAAAGTACTTCATCCATAGTTAGATTCTTTAGCGAAAATGGTGTTTACAGGAAAACCGAAAAGGATTCAGATTATTCCTTATGTTAAAAGTTCCTGTATTTTTTGTCTTATTACTCCAACCCTTCTCCCCCAACCAAATGTTGCGCATGATGCTTTAGTTTTTGATGAACCAGGGATCTACCAATTGCGAAGCTATCCCAGTTGCTTAAGAGTTGGGAAAGGCTCACCAAAGGGACAATTGAGGTACAATCACTACCAGTTCATTTTAACCGGAAAACCTCTTATAGTAGTTACAGGTAACAATGCAATTAGGTTGGTGTACCTATGGATTTTATGTTTATAGGAATAAATATGGAAAATTGTAATTGGTGAAAGCTAAAAACCTGTGCACAAAGGTAAAAATAGTTAGTCAGCAGAAGCAGCTAACGAAATGTACTGTCAATCAAAAAGCATGTGAAGGGGCAAACATATTTTATTTTGGACCTGAAGGAACTATTTTCATGGTAATGAAGCGTCTTCAAAAGTTTCCCCAGGTCATGCAAACCTTAATGATCTTTTCTTTCTTTCCTCTCTTAGCTTAGGTCTATGGAGGATGCATCCTCCGGGAAAAAAAACTCCCAAGACATAGGAGGCTGAGTTGCTACCTAAATAACAAGAGGGAGAAATCAAAGAAAGAGAGGAGGTAGGAGGGAGCTCCCGAGCTGTTTCATCAATAACAACATATACCTAATATATTCCCCCAGAGTGAGGTTTGATGAGGGTAGAGTTTACACGGATTTTACCTCTACCTCAAAGGTGAGGTAGAGAGGTTGTTTTCGATAAACATCCTCGACTCAAGGCAAAAATAGACTAGAAAGATACACAACGGAAGTGCAAGAAACAATAGGTAGTAACAAAATACAGTAGATGGTAGTAGACGAATACTATAGCCTAATAATACTACAATCAAACTACATGAAACCTAAGTTGGTCGGACTATTCACTTTTGGTGCCGCACCCGTGTTGACACGGCATGGGTGTGGGTGTGGGATTCGTGTCCGATTTGGTCAACCGGTTTCGGGTACTTAGACCAAAATCGATGGGGAAAGTTTGGACAGTTTTAATGATTTTTGTAATCAATGCAAAAGCTAGGGTGAAATTGAAGAAAATGAAATACTTTTTATATAGAAATTTCTATGTCACTCCTTTTCCTTTAATCTCCTTCCAGGATTCTCCTCGAGTTCTCCATGTAATAACTCATAATTTAGGTTATACCACTCTATTTTTAGATATTTTAATTATTTATATCTTGTGTTGTCAGTTTCCGTTTTGTTATGTTACATTTATCATATTTGCATACTATCATGTGCTTTTCCTGTCCTTTCCTTTTTCTATATCTAGTTTATTCTGCTTTTGGATTTTTGAGACGAGGGTTCCCAGGAAATAGCCTCTCTACCTCTATGAGGTAGTGCCGTAGTGGTAAGGTATGCGTACATTCTACCCTCCCCAGATCCCACTTGTGGGATTCTACTGGGTATGTTGTTGTTTAGGCAAATCCCCACGCCAGTATGCGTATATTGATACCTATTCCCGAATCTTAAAAATTAGATCATGAAGGATTCGACCTCTAGATCCATATCCATATCGGGCATCCGTGCCCGAGTCCGCGCAACTTAGCACGAAACAATTGATTACAACAAAATCAAAGAACAACAAAACTACAAGCATAACACTATGACTATTAGTAAGGACACCAAGACAATGCACTTCTACCTACTAGCAAGGACACACTTCTACCTGCTAACTTTCTATCCTAATTCGCGTTTTCCGCATCTCCATGACTAAGGTCATGACCTCAGTAAGCTGCAACTATGCTATGTCCTGTCTAATCACCTCTCCTCATACTTCTTTGGTTTACTTCTACCTCTCTTGGCCTCTCACACTTCTGTAGTGGAGCATTTGTGCATTTCCTCATCACATGCCTGAATCATCTTAACCTCACTGCTTGCTTCTCTCAAGTCACTCCTACCTTATATCCGATATGTTATTCTTAATTCTATCTCTCCTAGTAAACCCACACATCTATCGCAATATCCTCATCTCCGCCACTTCCATCTTCTGAATATAAGAGTTCTCGACCGACTAAAAACTCTGCCTCATATAACATAACTGGTCTGATTGCCTTTTTGTAGAACTTGCTTTTAAGTTTTGGTGACACCTTATCCAACAAGACTTCAGATGCGGCCTCCATTTCGTCTACCCTGCACCAGTACGATAAGTGGTATCTTCATCTATCTTTCCATCTCTCTAGATAATATAGACCCAAGATACTTCAAACTACCTCTCTTTTGGATGACCTGTGTATCAAGTCTCACTTCCACATTAGCTTCATGGTCTCCTCACTGAACTTGCACCCCAAATGTTTAGTGTTGGTCCTGTGCAACCTAAACCCTTTAGACTCTAGGACTGTCTCCAAACATCTAATTTAGTATCAGATGGGTAACTTAGGCTGACAATTGGGTAGATGAATCCACTGTCCAAGATGCGGGAAAGCCACACTTGAGATACGTAACTCTTGGATATGACTATTCAATGATTGTCCAACATAGCATTTTTCTGCTAGTAATGATTTAAAGTGTACTGCAACGAGCCATATCAATTTATATTATTTAGTCTATGAATGGTCTACCCAACTACAATAGCTCATTCTTCTTTCTTTTTTGAGCTTTTGTGGATAAAATCTTCCTTAAAAATAAAATATAACTGCAAGGGACTACAAATATTTTATCAACAATGTTGCCTTTCAATCCCAGATGCTAATGAGCCACTAATTCTGTTTTATGAGTTTCTCTATCTATAACGAAGGAACTTTCTATAACCTCGTCGTTTGACATCATTTTCTTCACATACATGTTTTCTTAAGCAAGCTAACTAGTTAGCAGGAGATTTGTGGAGGGAACTGGGATTTCATGTATGAAGTTGACAGCCCCTGCATAATGCCAAATAGGGATCTATATACATATATAAAATAAAAGATATATGTTATGCAAATATGATGAATATGATAGAGGTATTCTTTCCTAGTTGTGTCTTATGAAGCTAACACAAACATTGTAAGTGTTATCCGATAAAAGCAGATTATGAAGCGCACATAATTACCTTATTTACCAAGAAGGTACTTGCTAAGACTTCTTTTTATCTGAAGCGAAAAGGAAGGACGGAACATCTAATTTAAATGTTGATCCAGCTACGTTCACTTCAAACTTTTTTGTCATGTTGATTGAAGAAGATTTCAATGATAAGTAGGTTATTGACTTGCCTCTGGGTGGAAAGGCTACTGAGAAATCTCATCTTATGGCAGAAATCAGATATCTGGATTAACTTATCTGTTCAATTTTGCATGTTTATCTTGCAGTGAATTGCCTGAATTTTCTGATACTTCTGTAGCAGTTTAATCATACCATTTTATATGGTGCTACCACTTTCATCGAGTGGATTCTGATGCTGTGCTCAGTCATCTTATAACTACCTGGTCATTGCTTCAGGTTCATGAGAAGATTGTGGAGCTACAGTCTCAAATGTTATCAGTGGATGTCAATAGTCACAAAGCAGAATTAACTGATATATCAAAGTATGTGGTGAATCCATAACAGCATGTTTTCTCTCCTTGCAGCATTGTATGGATGACTTGACACAATTTGTTGAGTTGTAAGATTTTGTTTCCACTTTCCGGCATGTCAGTTGTCCTTCGGCTGGATTTAATGTATAGGAGTGCTGCTTATTGCAATTTAATTGTATTAAGGTTGTTATAGCCATTGGGTTAACATCTCTTGTAATTTTATGACTGCCTGTTGGAATGCCATTTTCCTGCCAAAAAAGTTTCGCACTGTGAAGTCCAACTGGCCCTTTTAAGTCCATTAATCTGCCTTATAGATTTTGGAACCTTATGGTTGGGGACTTGGGAGTGAAGGTTGTGAGGAAAGTTACGTGTATAAGCAAGCTAAAGAGGAGGATAGAAAAAGTGGAGGGGTTAGTACCCTCCATATTAGCTTTTCCACCCATTGGATGTATATGACTTATACTCCACCTAGGGAAGTAAATGCATTAATTTCCTCCTTTACCCTTCCACATTACGGAACCAAACAAGTAGAGATACTTCGGTATAAGTAGTTGTGATTCTTCTGAATATATCTTAATATTTTTCTTCAATTTACGATGTTATGACTTGTGTGACAGGAGGCATATCAATCGACACTGTTTAAATGTGGAGAAAGATGCATGCACATCAAATGACAAAGCTGTGATTATAGCAGGTCAAATGATAAGGTAGGGACACATAACCTGTATCCTCTTCCTTTCTGTCATTGCTGTGCTTGATAATTGGAATTGGGGGGATAGATTTCTGCTTATCTTGCTTTCCTTTCTGTCCTTTGGAGGAAAAAGTCCTTTGTCTAACTACATCATGGTCCCTTCTGTGATGGCGTGCCAGATAGGAAAATAGTCTTCTTACTCTTTCTTATTAAGCAGAACATGTTCTTTATCCAGCAGAAGATTGTGAATTCGTATGAATTTACCACACATCTACTTTTAGATGATGTGTTGTCTACAATGCAGGTTTTGTAAAGAAGCATTAAGAGTACTTTATGATCATTTGACTAGAAGATATAGGTGCTAGAATCATGTCAGCCATGAACATAGACATAGTGATACTAGATTGAACTTTGGGGAACGATACAAAAAAAACTAAAAATTCTGGTCTTATGTTTTAGCTGATTCATGAAAAAAGGAAAAGTATTTGAACTATTGGACACTACTTCAGGTACATACTCCGTCACTTCCGTAGGTTATAAAATAGCTCAAAGTGTGATAAAGAACTGTGGATACATGTGTTAATCTACATATAGAATTATCCTCCTGTGCTCTCTTATTTAGGACTTGTTAGAATGGTAATAAAAGATGGGAACTTGGTGTTTCAGTGTTGTGTATTATTGATAGAATATCATGAGAATTGTTTGTAAATGTTGACTGGAATTGTCTAGATTCTTCGTTATCATAATAGAATAATATGTTAGGAAAATTCATATGATATTCTATAATACTCTTTGCTTGATTGTTCAGAAATAATCACCTCGTAGATTAGGATTCCTATAGAAAGACTCTTCCTTTTACAAAAAAAATCCTGCACAGAGAATCCTTGAAATAACTGGACCTATTTTTTACAATAAAAATATATAAAGAAACCTTCTTGTACTGTCAACAACTAAAGTTAATAAGGGTCCATAGAAAACATCTCTACCTTCACAAGGTAAGTGTAAGGCTACTTGCACTAACTTCCCAGACCTTACTTGTGAGACAATATGTTGTTGAAAGTGTTCGAAAGAACATGCAAGCTCCCTTTAGCTTCAAAAGCATGGGTTAAAGGCGAAAAACTTTGGAGATAGAATAGATGTGGGTTGGAATATCTATGAAGTTACATGTGATCTATTTTTTGTTCTCGCAGTGAAATTAAAGTTACTAAATGGGACATAAAGGTGTTTAAGAAGGAGGTTCGTCAAAGTGTAGAGGTGTAGATGAGGGAGCTAATAGATGAGTTAGGAAAGGTGGAGAGGGTGGAAGAGTGATGGAACTGAGGAGAGAGAAAAAGGAGGGATGAGGAATTGAAGAGGTAGTAGCTTTGGTTATGATACCTCATAAGACTAGCTTGGGGCAAAATCAAGGACGTTGTGGTTAAAAAGAGGAACTTGAGTAGTTCTTCAATATGGCAGCAATGGCGAATAAAAAGAGAAACTTTATAGTCGTCGGAAGTAAATGGGGTGGTCTACGAGGGGGAGGAGGAGGTAAAGGGAGCAATAATGAGATTCTACGAGTATCTATATAGGGAGGATGTGAGGTGGAGGTCCAAATTTTACAAGAAAGGGATAGTGTTTAACCAAATATGAGAAGATTTGGTGAGTGTTGGACAAAGTTACGAGGGATGAGCAGGTGCAATGGTGGATTGTGTGGGTAATGAGGCACTATGGTCAAATGGTTTTACTTTGGCTTTTTTCTACCCATGCTAGAGTATGTAAAGGAAGATGTGAAACATAGCTGCATTTCAAGAGAACGATAACCTTGACAAAAACTTATCATTATTGTGCCAAAAAGAGAAGGTGCAATGAGCATCATGGACTACAAAGTGTTGCGGAGAGCATCTATATGACAATTTCTAACGTACTCCCCAACAAAATATAGGAAGTGTTGGACAAGATGACGTTTACTTTCTACAATGCATTCATAGCATGGACAAATCCTAGATATGATGTTGGTGGCAAGTGAAGTGGTATATTGAAGAAGAAAAAAGTTACTTGGGATTTTATTGCAAGTTGGATCTTAAGAAGGCACATGATCCACTGTTGTTAAAAGGCTCACTTGAAGTGCGCTTAAGCCTTAAAGCTTAGGTTCCGAGCTTCTTCTCGCTTAACTGGCGCTCTTGTGTAAGCATCGAGGTGTTAAGGCATGTGCATCTTCATTGATGGGTTCCTTCTTTAAGGGAACACAATTACACATATGCATAACTTAATTATATTCTCTCTGTTTTAATTTGTTTGCCGTGCTTTCTTTTTTAGTCCTTTTGAAAAGAGTGCATCTTTTTTTTATTTGGAAACTCTTTAATTCTAACTTTTCACATGACATGTTTAAGACCATTGGTACTTTCTACATATCTTTGGTTTAAGACCACAAGATTCAAAAGTCTTCTTTACTCTCTTAAACTCTGTTTCAAGTCAGACAAACAAATTGAAACGGACGGAGTGGTTTTTTTCATTCTTTTCTAAATATTTATTGTTTATATCTATAGTTACATCTTGTGGCATTAAATATCTATTATTTATTTTTCTTTTTTGGTGCTTTCCTTCGCTAAAGCCCTCACTTGAATTGCGCTTTGTGCTTACCGCTCTAATAGTGATCGACACTCTTTTGAGATTTTGCTTTTTAGTACTTTGCTATAACCATATGGTTTGGTAGTTTTTACTTCATTGAGATGAAAATGGAATTTGAGGATAGGTCGAAAAGGCCAATCAAGTTTTATATCTCAAAGTGGTAGATACTCGATCCCAGTGCATGAGAGTCGATATGGTTTCTCCTACTCCTGATATGATATGGATAGGATTAAACAAGCAATTAAAGATAAAGCAAATAAGGATTTAGAATTTACCCAATCTTAATGCAAGTTAGAACGTTCAATAGATATTATACATCCAATTAAACAACCACCTAAACTGTGGTTATACATCTTCCACATGAAAACACAATTACCCAAATTTGATATGAATGATGGCATACAACCATTAGCTTCTCAAAGGGAATATCTATAATCAAAGTAAGCTACCTAAAAGGAAATGAAAAAACCATTTATAATAAGGTTTAGTGAACACCACTATTACATAAATACCCTAAAGTTAGGCATAAATTAAGAAAGGATTGAAATTGCAGACTTAGCAATAATTGGTGGCTGGAATTGCAGAATCAACAATAATTGGGGCAAGGATTTTAGATATGGCCACAATTACTAATATGGCAACATTGAACATCTACCTGAGCCTGCCGTGGATCTTGAATTCTTCACTTCATGTTCTACTAAAATACTCCCAAGTCTTCAAGTCCTTGATGACCACCTTGGCTACATAGGCAGCTCAAGGGAGTTAAGACAAAAGGGAACTCATTAGCAAATATGTTAATCATCTAAGTGATGGAAGCTTTGAGTAAAATAATGGACAGAGACGTGTCCAGAGTTTCCTTGAGGGGTTTCAAGGACTTGAAATGGAGGGCAACATAGCGTGTAAGTCGCACACTTATTCTTTGCAAATGAAACACTTGTATTATGTGACTGAGACAACTCTTAGTTGGCATCCCTGGTGCAGATACTCATATGCTTCCGTATGGCGCCAAGACTCAAGATCAACCTTCGAAAGTGAGATCATTCTAATGGGCAAGTTGATAACATCGACATCACATAAGAGATTTGAGCTCTTCCCACCATCAGTGAGATTGCCTTTTGATGCTTTGAACAAGGACTAAATCATGTGGAGCCGGGTGGTTCAAAGAGTTAGAGAAACAATTAGTAGGTTGTCAAAAAGGATGCTATCAAAAATGGGAAATAGTGGAATAATTAAAAGTATGTTGTTTGATGGATCCACATATTACATGTCTCTTCCATGATCAAGTTAATGTGACAAAATTGGGACTCAACATATGTAAACTGAAAGTTTTACCTTGTTAGTTGGGAGACCATCACATCTCCAATATTTTGGGGGAAGCTCGACATGGAAGACATTAATGTTTTGTTACAGATTATAGACATTAGACTAAGGTGGCAAGCTTACTTTCATAAACTCTTAAACAAAAAAGGAGAGATATTGAGTTGGGTAAGTTGACACACTCCGAAAGCCATCGAGATTTTGGTTATTGCAAGCGGTTCAGAGTTGAGGAGGTTGGAAGGGCTGTTAGTAGGATGAAGAGAGGAAGGGCGATCGGACCAGATGAGATTTCGGTAGATTTTTGGAAGAACATGGTCAAGGATGACATAAAGTGGTTGACCAGACTGTTCAATGTTATTATGAAGACTGCCAAGATGCCTGATGAATGGAGGAGTACAATGGGTCCATTGTACAAGAACAAGGGGGATATTCAAAACTGTAACAATTACAGGGGCGTCAAGTTGTTAAGTTGCACTATGAAGGTCTAGGAAAGAGTTGTTGAGATGAAGATGAGAAAAGTAGTGTCTATTTCGGAGAATCATTTTGGATTTGTGCCGGGTCGATCGACTACTGAAGCAATCCATCTTGTTCGGAGATTAGTGGAGAAATATAGGGAAGAAAGAAGGACCTTCATATGGTGTTCATTGATCTCGAGAAAGCGTATGACAAAGTTCTGAGGGATATCCTATGGAGGTGTCTAGAGGTGAAAGGTGTCCCAGTGGCATATATTAGGGTGATAAAGGACATGTACGATGGAGCCAAAACTCGGGTAAGAACGGTGGTAGGAGACTTAGAGTATTTTCCTGTTGAGATGGGACTTCATCAAGGATGTGTTGAACCCTTTTCTGTTTGCCTTGGTGATGGATGAGCTGACGTGATCTATCTAGGAGGAGGTTCCATGGTGTATGCAATTTGCAGATGACATAATACTGATGGATGAGACTCGGACTAAAGTTAGTGATAGGTAAGAGGCCTGGAGACACGTCTTGGAGTCCAAAGGATTCAAACTGAGCAGGACCAAAACATAATACTTGGAGTGCAGATTCAGTGTTGCAAAGGATGACACAAACATTGATGTGAGGCTTGCCACTCAACTTATCCCCAAGAGGGAAAGCTTTAAGTATCTGGGGTCCATCATCCAGAGTAGTGGTGATATCGATGATGATGTCCACATCGTAGTGGGGCAACATGGACAAAATGGAGACTTGCCTCTGGAGTATTGTGTGATAAGAAGATACCACCTAAACTCAAAGGTAAGTTATATAGAATGGTGGTTAGACCATCTATGCTGTATGGGGTGGAGTGTTGGCCAATTAAAAATGCACATGTTCAGAAGATGCATGTCGCAGAGATGAGGATGTTGAGATGAATGTGTGGTCACCACCAGGAGTGATAAGATTAGGAATGAGATCATTCGGTAGAAGTAACCTAGATCAGAAAGAGTGGAGGTCGCGAATTAGAGTAGTAGGCTCAAAGGTTAGTAGGTTGATGTCTGACCGTGGGGTATAGTAGGGTAGTAGGTATTGTCCGATGTTGTCTTTATTTGTCTTATATATGTTAATTGTCTCGTATTTACTTGCTATCATGTGTTTTTCGTTATTAGTCGCTCATTTTGTTCACTTTCTCTTCCTCTTCCTTTCCTGTTTTCCATATCTAGTTTTATTCTGCTTATGGGTTTTTGTGACGAGGGTTCCCAGGAAACAGTCTCTCTCCTCTATGAGGTAGTGGTAAGGTCTACGTACATTCTACCCTCCCCAAACCCCATTTGCGGGATTCCACTGGGTATGTTGTTGTTGTAGTAGTATTCTTAGTAGAGGGATTAGAATTTAATCAAATAGAGGAGGATAAGAGGAGTGGTTGCGAGATGAGCATTTGTATGAGGAGGTATGGGAGGCAGAGGAATGTTGTCGGGGATAAAGCTCCAAGTCTAGACGGTTGTACTTTGGCCTTTTTCCGCATTGTTGCAATGTAGCCAAAGTTGAAGTAATGGAGTTCATTTGAAGCTTTCCAGGTTACCAGTGAAATTGAAAAAAAGCAGTAATGCTTCTTTCATTGCGGCTATCCCGAAAGAGAAAGTGCTATGAATATCAAGGACTAGAGGCATATTCCTCTAGTGGAAAGCATCTAAAAGATTATTTCTAAGGTGCTTTTCAATAGACTAAAAGAGGACTTGGATGTGAAAGTTTCTATCTTACGGAGTGCTTTTGTGGAACATAAGCAAATTTTAGATACATCACTGGTGGCAAATGAGGGAGTGGTTGGCTTATATAGAAAAGCCGGGTGGGGCTTCTGGTGGTTTTTTTAATGAAAGAGTTTCAATCAAAATTCCATCAATTGTAGCTAGTGATTGTCCGCGAGACGAGTTTTGGTGAAGAGGAGGTATGGGAGGCAGTGGAGTGTTGTGTGCGGATAAAGCTCCAAGTCTAGACGGTTTTACTTTGGCCTTTTTCCGCATTGTTGCAATCTAGCCAAAGTTGAAGTAATGGAGTTCATTTGAAGCTTTTCAGGTTACCAGTGAAATTGAAAAAAGCAGTAATACTTCTTTCATTGCCACTATCCTGAAAAGAGAAGGCGTTATGAATATCAAGGACTACAGGCCTATTAGTCTAGTGGAAAGCATCTAAAAGATTATGTCTTAGGTTCTTTTCAACAGACTAAAAGAGGACTTGGATGCGAAAGTTTCTATCTTACAGAATGCTTTTGTGGAATGTAAGCAAATTTTAGATACATCACTGGTGGCAAATGAAGTGGCTGACTCAAGAAGAAAGCACCGAGAGCTGGGGATTTTGTGCATAGATCTATAAAAAACTTATGATCATGTTAATGAAGAATTTTGTGATTTCATTATCTTGAAGATGTTTTTCGGTGCAAGATGGAGAAAGTGGGTTAAATATTGCATCTCAGGTAGCATGTTTTCAGTTCCTGTGAACGGGAATTCATGTGGTTTCTTCGGTAGTTCAAGAGGAGTGGGACTGGGAGACCCATTGTCTCCTATGTTGTTTATAATAGTGATGGAAGCATTGAGCAGGATGATGGATAGAGTTGTGATAGGAGGTTACTTGAGAGGTTTTCATGGATCAATTAGCAAACAGTGTATTGTGAGGGTGTCATGTCTCCTATTTTCTGGTCATGCTTTAGTGTTTTATGATGTTGAGGCAAGTGTTGGCATAGTTATAGGCGGTGTCAGGTATAAAAATCAACCTCTGTGAGATCATCCCAGTTGGTGAGGTGGAAATATTGAGGCCTTAGCACAGGTGCTGAAATGCAAGATTGGGGCTATTCCTATTACTTACCTTGGTTTACCACTAGATGTTGCTAATAAGGACCTGACTGCTTGGAACCTGGTGGTAGAAAGGGTAGAAAAGACACTTGCAGGTTGGCACTTCCTAAAAAGTTATGGAGGTTTCGGATTGGGAATCATGCATTAGTGAGGGAACTGATAGCCAGAAAATATGAAGTCGTGGATAAAGGATAGCATTCTAGGACCATAATTTTTTCTTTTACTTCATAAATATGGTTTGTGGAGAAATATTATGAAGGCATGAGAAGAGTTCACATATAAGCTATGTTGTCCAGACTCTCCAAAATTGTAGTTGTACTCGTGTTGGATTCTCTAAAATGCACTCTTTTGGAGTATCTGGCACCTATCAACATTTTTGAAGAGTCCAAACAACATAGTATAAGGTAGGAAATGAAAGTATAACAAGCTTTTGGGATCAACATGGTGGATAGAAAGCACGTTGAGGACAGTCTCTCCTGCTTATCTAGGGTATTGTGCAAGAAAGAGGCGATGTTGTAGCATATTTCGAGTACAAGAGGGATGGGTGAGATTCACGGGGACTTGAGTCATAGAAGGAATTTACAAGATCAAAAGGTGCATGAGTTACAATGGTTGGTGGAAATGCTCTACGAATAGACTAAATGGTTGGTTGAAATGCTCTACGAATAGACTAAATGGTTGGTGGAAATGCTCTACAAAGAGATATCATACTCTGGTGAGGATGGAGGTGAGAGGCAACAGGTGATGTTGTATTTTTCAGTAAATCCATACTACCATAAGCTTTTGGTGAGAAAGGAATTAAGTGTAACATGTGTCTGTGTATATTCTTAGAGCACTTGGGAAGATGTTCTTCTTTACTTGGTTATCAGCAAAGGAGGCCATTTTGACAGTAGAGAAGATGGGATACAAGAATTACACAAAATGGATATTTGTGTAAATGCTTTGGAGACGACGTGGATCACCTCTTGTTATCTTGCCAGGCTGCTTCAAATTTGTGGTGGTTTTATTCTAAGCTAGTTTGGGTGCATTAAATGATGTCGGTTAAAGTATACACTACATAACTGGACCTCTTGTAGGAAGTTGAGATGCAAGGCATGGGAGATTGCCCCTTAGCCATTCCATGAGATAAGAGTGTTCTCTTTTTTATTTTGTTTGTATTTTTTTTTTAAAGTAAAGCAATAGCAGAGAATTTTGAGGAGTTAGAGAACGATTTTGTATATTTGAGAAATAACCTTTTATCCATAGTAAGTCTTTTGTGCATCATTGAAGTTCCTATATGTATAGAAGATCTGGTACATTTTGTGTATTGTGTAGGTTCTTTACTTTCTGGTATACTTTTATATAAGAGAATATGCAATGCATGGTAGGTTACCCCTTACTCTTAGCCATCATGTGAGATAAGAGGGTTTTTGAGGGGTTAGAAAATGATCTTATACATTTGAGGAATAACCTTTGTTCATAGTAAGGTTTTGGTGCATCATTGAAGTTCTTGTCTGCATAGAAGATTTGATACATCTGTAAAAACCATATCATTGTGTAGGTTCACTACTGGTTGTACAGTTTATATACTGGAGTTTTTCATTAAAAATAAAATTATATTCCTTATCAAAAAAAGAACTGTTACCGACAGTAACTTAATCTGTAGTGACTTCTATGATGTCCTTCAGTACTGTTAACTGTTACAGCTGTTAAACATCATTTGCAAAAATGAGGAAGTTTCTTTTTAATCTAAGTCTCAAAGTTCTAAACTTTTTGATTCTGAAAATCCTGCAAATTATCTTTTGAAGTTGTATGAAGGTATTGTACTTAAGCATTAGAATCTGGAAAATGAAGAACCTAAGAACTGATGTTATCACGTGCCTTCGTGTTCCAGACCTTGCTTGATTGTCCTTTGCCTGTATCTGTGAAGGTTTATGGCTCAATTTTTGGGATGATGATTTCTTTTCAAGAGATATATTTAAGTTTCTTCACCACCTACTTACCTGTTGTTGAATTGCTCACAAAACAGGGACACCATGCAGCCCATTGAGTGTATACCATTTCATGAACTTATTTGCTTCAAGGATGTTGACAATCTCCAATCAGTTAAGTTTCCTGATTTGCATTCAAGACATGACCGATCACTAAAAACATGTGTGCTCTTAAGGGTTTCTGTTATTCAAGTTTCCTTTGTGCTTCATCCACCCCAATCTCTTTTCCAGCAAGCACACCTAGTGAGTATAATTACTATTACTATTTTGAAGTGAGACAGTTCTTGTAACCTGGTAACATATGATTGGATTGTACTATGTTTAATAGATATCTTTGCTGTAGCTATCGACTTTGTCATTGGTCAGATCAATTTGTATTTTGATTCTTATGTGTGCAAGAATTTAGGTAGTTCAACTTATGGTATTATCAATAATCCTAAACTCATGTGTTTATTACTCACTTTTGCATTTTCCATAGTTTTCTCTTTTTTCCCCCCCTTATTTTACTCGTCGATGGTGAACCAGAAATCAAGGGTATTAAGATAGGGTAAGTACTGTTTTTGTGAATTTGTAAGTCATTGATAGTTGGCACCACGTTGGATTTCTAGAGCATGGATTTATCTTGCTTGAATTAGAGATCAAATTTTCTTCGCCGTAAAGAACCAGCCATTCAGATGAGACTCCCGCTGAAAAACATTCTTTTTTCTGGGGGAAAGAACCACTATTTCTCCTGCCTTAGGGAGCATGGCTTTGAAATGTCACCTATGTATATGGCTCTTTCAGTTGCATTTAAAATCAAAAGAACCATAGTGAAATTACGAGTTGATTCGTGGGCTTACAGTTGTTTTTATGCTTCTACATAGGCTTTGGCTGGTGATCCAAGAAGAAGAATTCAAATTGATCTCTTAAATTTCTACAAAATTCTCAAGTGTGGATGTTGCAGCAATAGTGGTGGTACACTATCCCCATCTATGCATGATACCTCAATAATGTAAGACTGCTATGAGCACCTCTACTCATGTTTACAATGATGTCCCATTAAAGCTAGGTGGCATGTTGCCTAAGTTTGGCCACATGAGCATATACCAAATACGACCCAGACTAGTTTATACTTGTTTTCCGTTCATTGATGTGCTATCATTCTAATATTATACTCATCCTGATTAACTAGGTTAATTTTCCATAATATTATATGCTTCCTGCCAATGAAAGAAGTGCTGTGAGTATTCTGGGTCTGTATTCTCATGCAGTGGAAAACATTTCCTGTTCTGTTCTTTTCCGCTGCATGCATCAGATAGACTTTGTTTCTGAATATGGATAATTAGCTTTAGTTAGGAAAATTTCTCACTCATGTGAGGTTTACATGACTTCTTTGTTGGTGTACGCCATTTGGATTCAAGTCATACTCGGGTACTACTACTGTATGCCATCACAGCTGGTGAGCTTTATTACATAAAAAAGTTTTTACAAGTAAAGTGTAGCTTAATCATTTTTCATAATTTACCACATACAAATATTGTTTTTTGCTATATAGTTGATGCTTTTGAACTTTTGTGCTTCTTATTAAGTATTCTATCCATTTCTTTTTGTGTCTTTAGTTTGATGTGCACGAAGTTTATGAATGTATAAAACACTTTTGCATCTTGTTTCTTAAGATAAAGGTGTAACATACCAAAAGTGCACCTTGAACCTGTGGTTTAACATGCCATGTCATTTGGTAAAATTGGAATGGAATTAAGGACTTAGAAGATAGTGTCTTTTTTTGGAGAGACTGAAAAAGAAAGCAAGACAAACTGACATGGAGGGAGTAGTATTTTTCTTGGAGAGTCAATTTCATATAAGGTTAAGTACTCTGAAGGCTGAAGTCAACTCGATATTATATATTGGCTACTATTTGTATCTTTAGATCGCGTATTTTTCAAGTGATGAAGCTGTTATGTTATAGTTTTCTCATGAGAACCAGTTCTATATTCAATATGATTTTTTTGTATTTAAGTGGATTAATTGGAGAGATGAACTTGTTTTGAATCCTCTCACACAGGTATACACTGGCTCAGGAGCATGGTGACCTCATTAATCTTCATGACTGGTTTCAATCTTTTAAAGCATCTATTTCAAGTTCAGGAAAGGAGGTAAAGAAGTTGACTTCACCAAAGAAAAGAAAGGATAACACCCATTCTCAAACCAATTCTGATGCGTTATTTCAGTATCCTTCAGCATTTTCTTGTCTGTTAAACAGGTGCCATGTGGATGTGGTATATAGTCCTCTTGCTGTCTGCTAACAATTTCATTGGATGCTTATCATGATTCCTATATGGTTTTACGTCATGTTAGTATCCCTGATTTATGTTTTATTGTAGTTCTGTTATGTATAAATTCCACGAAGCTTCTCATTCTCATTTGCTGGCAATAAATGTTAATATTAAAAATCACTTGATTAAAATTTCTCAAAAGAAAAAAAAATCTTCTTATAGGCACGGTCTCACACCATTTAGGTTCATCCAGTAATTATAATTGCTTTGACTCCTGGAAAATATCTTATTATCTTTGCACATTTTCTCTCCTTTTTTGTCTTACTGGTTTGACTTGTTTTACCAATGGAAAAGGTAAAGTGTTTAATGTTACAGTTTTCTGTGTGTAGTCTGTGTGATATGCAATACATCAGTTGGTTGATCAAATTTATTTGCTTGGTGAAAGACTAGATCAAAATAAAGAGTTTTCAATTAGATCTGTCCAAAGCTCTCAATCACAATAGAAAATAGAAAGTAATAGAGTAGAAGGAATTCAAGTGGTGAAGTTTTGTCTTCCGAATAGTCTGTTTCAGTATCCTCTTCCCTTTAGGTACTTTTCTCAGATTTCCTTCAATAATTGTACGTCATTGTGGTCTTATGTGAGACTTGAGCATGGAAACCCAATGAATCATTCTGGATCCTTGACTCAATGTTTCATAGAGCAAGGTTTTGTAGAGCTGTGATGGAGCTGCAGATTACAGGTTTGCTTCGTATGCCAAGCAAACGACGCCCTGATTATGTGCAGAGAGTGGCTTTTGGAGTGTAATATGTGTAATGGCATGTTGTGGAAGAGGTTCTTACTCTTCACTTAGATATCTTCTGTCTTTTATTCATACAACCTAATAAAATTTTATTTCATGCTAATTTGTGTAGTGACTGATCAACTGCTAAATCAAAGGACCTACAAGATACCATCTCATGTCCTGCTATGGTAAACATAGTTTGATTGCTTAGCAAATCAATGGAAGGCGTCACTAGCTTCAACTTTGCATCGCGTCGAGCAGGATCCTCGTCGGCTGAAATGCCATCTTGGACCATAGGTAAACAGTCTGTATGTAAATTATACATTAAATGTGTTACAAAACAACCTTGGTTGAAGGCTATTCTGAGCAAGTTGATTTTCAGCTATCATTTATCTTGGATCATGTCACAATGAATTGGATTTTCATCTAATCATTTATCCTTCTGTTGGTGATTTTCTTGAACAAGTATCACTAGCATTTCTCATCATAAATAGCATTTCTTCTCTTGGTATGACTGATTTTTAGACCATGAGAAGACCATATAATTATTTGGAAGATATTATGATCATTCTCAAATTTATTGTCACTCAAATATATGAAAATTTGCACTTTAATACTAATATTTTCAATATTGAAATGCATCTTTTAACATTCTTCCACTCATTTAAATATTAAAAATAAGAAAATTTATCAATTGAAGGCAGACTATTATACATAATAAAATCTTTATTCCAAAATTGTAGTGGTTTACACTTAAATTATGATTGCTTGATGGGAAAAATGTTTCTTTTTTGCAAGTAATAATTAAGTTGGTGATATGAACTATACTAGAAAGCACATGTTTTCTTTGTAATGTTTACTGTATAATTATATAATATCTTTAAAGAAATTTTGAATCAAACTAGGCAAAATACTGTACTCTAAATTTTGAAATAATTAATATCTAATTATTTTTTATCGAGTTAATTAACAGAAATATTTTAATGGTGAAAAAAATAATCAAACCAGGAGTAAAGTTGTCTCTCAACTGTAATTTTAATATGGAGTAAATATAATATGCTTCTTTTGCAATAATGTATCCAACAAATTGTAAATCATAACTTATGTCAATGAATTTATTTTCTAAAGAACGAATTAGTCCATGTACTATTTATTTCCTGATAATTTGGTGGAACAGCCAAATTCTGTTTTAAGGATTTTTGGAGGCTGTCACTTTAATATCAAACATACTTTTCAATTGAATTTTGCATTATTTAAAAAAAAATTATTTGTAGAATTCGGTCTATAAAAATGATAAATCTTTAGCCTGTAAATTAATAAATAAATATTATCTCTCAATGATTATGTGACACATATTTATAATATTTTTCGATTTATTAGATGTAATGTCCACACAATTTACGAGGTGGAGGTTAACGTGCGTTATTTAAAAAATATTTATCATTTATAGCAATATATTTTTTACTAAAAATAAGTTTAATAAAAATAATAAATGTTTTATAAAAAGGATTAAAAAGGTAATCATTCCTTAAAATTAATAAGTATGAGCTGCATTTTAAAATTTAAAAAATTGTGCAAAAGAAAAAAAAAAAGCCCCTAGTTGAAAATCTAACCCTCAGTGTCTATAAAATTTTAATCCAAAATCACATTAAATTTTTTTTTTTAAAAAAAAGGACAAGTGATTTTTTGTTGTTCAAAGTTCTAAATTGAGAGAAAAATTCACATCTATTGAGTAACTTTTATCACCAATATACAAGGTAAATTTATGTTTAATTTGTTATTGCATAAGTTTTATCAATGTTTTCTATGAGTATGAAGACTAATGTTATTTTTATATGTACTTAGATGCATTATTCACAGTTTGTGCATCTAGATCCAATTGAATGCGATTTAATGCTACAAAAAATTAAAAATTGTTCTAAAAGAATTTGAAATAATCGAAGAGCCTCTCTATTTCCATAAGACAATGGTAAAATCTATTCACACTCTACTCTTCTCAAATTCTACTTGTGAAATTCCATTGGATATGTTGTTATTCCTAACCGTTAGTTGTAGATGGTGCATTTAATCGTACCTCACGGGGATAGTAAAATTTGGCAACACATTAAAAATAGTTCATTTCATCTGAATCTCCTTAATTATTCTCTTAAGAGTTTAGAGGTGTCCTAGATGTACGGTGAGTTTTGTGTGATTATGGACTAATATCTATAAAAAAGATGTAGACCTTTTATAGGAGAACAAGTGAAGCTACAATAACTTTGCAAGACATGAAAATCATGTTCAAATATGATTATTAATGGAACTTTGTCATGATCCAAGCCTAGGGCGTAGCCGTAACACGGTGAATGAGATTTATGAAGGAACCTCAAACTAACTCCTTAGCATTCAAGGTAAAACAATAATAAATACATGAGAAGAAGCATAAGATTAACATAAGTCATATCGTAAGGAAGATCATAACATTAAAGTGTACAAGTCTGAAACTGAAACAATACATAGGTCCAACAGATACCTCTAACTTAAGACATAAGATGGAGCTCAGACAGGTCCTGACTCATCCTGAACATAAAGAAAGCTGTCTCTAAGACATAAAATAACGCATGAAAGGTAAGATAGCATATCCTGTCCTCGAAGCATGAGGACTCTCCCAATCCGGATCGTCAAGGTATCTGGATCTAGCCACGGGGATGGACGATAAGATCTCCTGCACCTGCATCGTGGTATAATGCAGGCATAAAGTATGCATTAGTACTTTTTGAATATACTAATGATAGAACCTACATTTATATGTTAGATGACAGGGGCATACATATATATAGAGGAGACGTATACAAAAGAGACAATTAGATGCCGTGAAATATCATGATATATGAATGCGTAATACATACACATATGTGGAGATGATCGTAACCGACATAAGGTAAAACATAACCCCCACATAGGGCGGGTACAAGACCATTTTCACAACCCCATACCGTAACCCCACATAGTGGGTCCAAGAGCATTACCATAACCTCACATAGTGGATCCAAGAGCATAACCATAACTGAAACCATTTTCATAATCAAGACCTCATGTAAGAGCCTTTAGCATGCATGATCTTGTATGAGATGTGAGAGTAAAGCATGGGTACATGAAATTCATACTTAAAACATGATTAATAAGATAGAAACACAAATCATAGTTCGGACATGCAAGTTTCAAAATTCAAGAAATCCATATAAATCAATAGGATAAGACTTAATTCATGCTTAAATTATTATTTGAATACAACTCATATCATAATTCCATCAATTTGAAGTCAAAACATGAAAATCATACTTATATCATTTATGAGTTAGATTTTGAGAGACTAAGTATTAAGCTTGCATGAAAGTTCATGAAATATTTTAAGGACTGATTTAGGATGCAAATGAGTGAATAAAAGTTCCAAAAGACCTTGGGGTTGGGGCTAATTACTAAAAAGACCCATTAGAGGTGCAATGATCAATACCCTTTTGATAATTTTTGGAAAAATTAAAGG
Organism: Solanum rostratum; assembly: GCA_029948455.1. Lineage (NCBI taxonomy): Eukaryota > Viridiplantae > Streptophyta > Magnoliopsida > Solanales > Solanaceae > Solanum > Solanum rostratum. The sequence goes on from CM057046.1 coordinate 77,460,987, forward strand.
CCACAAGACTATAGTTATCTTTTCACAAAGTTAAATATGTGTAGAGAATGTTTGTATAAAACCAAAAGTTGAAGTTCACGTGGATCGGTCGATTTGGTTCGATTGTATATATTATCGGTTTGATTTATCAGTTTTTGATTTTTAAATATGCTAAATCAATAACAAATCAATAAAATATCTTTTATCAATTTTCGGTTTATTGGTTTTAAGTCCTTAATGGTTCAGTCTCCGATAAGGATGATAATGATAATTTGCATTAATAAAAACAGATGGAGTACGAAAGAGTAAAAATTAAAGACTAAATACTACTTAAGTATGATAAATGGTAAAATACTACTATAGTGTCCTACTACTATTAAATTACTAATATTTAATATTTACGAAGGGGTAAAATAGTGAATTATTATAATCTTATTGGGTTATCGGTTTACCCAATAACCCAATAATAAAACCGATATCGAATCGATAACCCAATAATTTTTTTCCAAAACTATTAAAAACCCGATAACCTAATAACCCAATAACAATAAACCAATAACGTTTTTATCAGTTCGATTTTTGCACACCCTTGTTTATAAGTGTTCTATCATTTGCTCATGTAAACTGATAATAAAATGTATATCGATTGTGTCAATTCATTCTGTTTTAATTAGGATCGATATAATACTTTTTTTAATTTATGAAATCAAACTGTAGTTTACTTAATTACATGTTCTCCTCTTAAATTAGTTTTTATTAAAAATCAAAATCAAACTGTAATTTTTTCTAAAAAAAGTAAATAAAAAAAAATTATTATCCATTGGATTAGTTGGTAAAAAATTTAAATGATTTAATTTTATAACATTTTCATCTTTTATGAGGCTAGAACCAATTTATATATTTTATTACAAATCTGTTAACATAATTAATTGTTAGGGTCATAATCAGACCAATTAAAATAAATATAAATGCACAGTATTATAGGTAAGCCTTTTTAAAAGACAAAATCTCTCTATTAATCCAAGAATTATGTTCAATTATAAAAAAAAAATTGGTTATTAATTAAGGAAATTAACGTAAAGGAAAAGGTTCTATTTAAAAGTTACTATTTTTTATCTATTATTAAATAGTATTAATACATGGAATATATAGAATATTTAATTAATTTTTAAAAAATATTTTAATTTGGAATTTTATTTTTAATTTGATAAATTTCAATAAAAGAAATTGATTTAAAACCAAACTTTGGGAAAAAATGTTAGTGCCAATTGAAGCAGCTGTATTTGCCACTATTAATGTTACTCAAAAAAGACTTTTGCTTGTCATAGGAAAGTATATAATTAAATTTTTAAAAAGTATATTTAAATAATTTAAATTTTAAGTTTAATGGTGCATGTACGAGCATTATACATGTATTTTATTCTATCTACAAAATATATATATAAAAAAATTAAATGTATATATTCGACAGATATTTGATTTTATTCATAAATCACAAATTCAAACATGTTAAAAGCTCTTACGACCTTAAAACCTTTTATGAATAAATGAGAAGCCTTTGCGTGAGTGATGATGGAAGAAGCAAAAGTGAGAATGTTTCGCTTGAGTTGCACTAATATTTGCCTAAAAAATCTAAAGGTTTCTTATATAAGGTTCGTCCATAGAAGGTGAGTCAACCTAAAATTAAGTCAAAAGACTTAGTAAAGATGAAATTAGATATATATTTTTCGAAAGGACTCTTCCTTCTCATATGAGTAGCCTATAGATTAAACGAAACTAAGAACAAAAATGAAAATATGATCATAAGATTAAAAAATCCTCTTTTTCTTCTTAAACTCCGTGTCAAATCAAAATATGATCACAAGATTAACTCAAATTGTACGTCGTATAAGAAGAAATTTTATGGCTTTAGCTCTTCGGATAAAATTAATAAATAAGGATATAGATTTTTACACATTTTATTCTTTAATCTTTTAACACTTAAAAACAATAATAATGATACACATTCACATTTAGAAGATTTCTTCCTAAAATATAACTATCTCATGTTTTTCTGGAAAACAATATTTAGTGCTAGCTCATGAACTGGCCTGCTTAGGGCTCAATTGAGCTAGTATTTTGGAGGTGGCTGCGTTCAGCGCTACGCCGACCAGCTCGTTTTAATAGCTCTACTCCTTACACACACATTTGTTTCAAAGATGAGATGTCTAGCTTAAATTTTCACATCTAAAGGAAAGATATGACTAACGAGAGTTGTAGTGGAGTGATAAGTACTTCTTTCGTCCTTAACCAAAAGTCTTGAGTTTGAGTACCCTCATATACGAAGTCTGTCTTTGCTTAGGGAGCGTGGTGGCATGTCAAATGAGGGCTTGATGAGTATCTATGGCAGCCTTTAAGAAGTTGGAATCAACATCACCAACTAACTTCATGCTTTACAAATACCGGATGAGCTCAACAGCAAACTTTCCCTTCCTTGTTGAGCTTATTTCTCCAATCTGTCAATAAGAGATTCATTAGTCGCAGAAACAACAATACCATTTCATATTTAACAATTCGCTATAGGATGTAAAACGGATTATTCGAAGCCCCAATATGAGCTAGCATGGTCCACTGCATCAGCTAGTTTTCGCGACAAGTAATTGCCACAAAATAAACCCCCTAACCTCCAAAATCACTGAACATACCATCCCAGTATCGAATTTTCATTAAAGTTCTTATTCATCCGAACGATATCATAACACCAAACTTAGCAGGAAAAGGAAGTCATGTTATCAGAGAAGCTAAGCATTTGTCTGAAGGAGGTCTAGATAGAGAATCAATAAAAATGAGAAATCTTCAACCAAACCTAAATGTTGCTCCAAGTAAAATCCTCCAACAAGAAGAAGTTCAATTCCAAACTAGTTTGGGTCCAATGTATGATACCTCACAACTATGTCGCTCTATTTTTATTTTTATTTTATCTTGGATCAATCAAATATTTGAGGATTTAGGTTCTCGGACACTAAAAGTTCTCTATATTTTTATTGCCATATAAATCTCAAACAAGACAAAGGCTACTTGCAAACTAATCATGACTAGTTAGATCACCTGTATATACATTTTTCTTCTATTGTTCTATATTTTGAGCCAAGTCTACATGGATTCCAAGAAGATATAGGAGGTGTTTTGGGATAATTCACTCTATCTAATTTTATGTCTACCTTGTCCCTTTTAACAACTTAAATTACCATGGTTTCACACCTACAAATTGATGTGTTAGAGCATGACTAATCTCGAGCAACTTTTTTCATTTTATCCCTCCATGTTCAGCCGAATGTGATAATTCCTTATCTTGTACTGCCGCATATCCATCTTAACATACACATTTCTGAAACGCTCATTCTGTGAATATCCTGCAGAAACTCTCTAAATTACATTCACCTAATAAATCGAAAAACTATTATCACAAAATTGGCGTTATGGCAATGGATCCAAAAATTTAAACCAAAGCTTTACTATGACTTTTTTTCTCTAGTCACTTTTTATTTCTTAGCTTTGTTTTGTAGATTAAAGAGAACTTCAAAATTTGAAACAGTGTATTTTGTTGCACTAAGTTGAGTGATAATATTGGCAAAGAATACTTCCAGTAGTTAAGGAAATGGGAGTTTACATTTTAAGTGAAGTCCTTAAAAAAGGAAATTTCAACATCAGAACTTATAGGAAGACAAAAGTATGCCCTCTGGATGGCCAACCAGAGGCGGATCTAGCCCTGTATCTAAGGGTTCACAGAAACCCAGTAGCTTTCACCCAAATCTTGTATACGTAAGAAGAAATATTCTAAATATATATACATATTTGATTGTAGGAACCCATAAGCTTCAAATCCACCTCTGCAACCAACCAGCCAATAAGAAGAGCATATTTAACTGAATATTGGAAAAGCATCATAAAATTACAGGAAAACTACTTCTTATCCATAGGTTATTTGTTGTGTAAGTGTGCACGCGATATTGGAAGGGGGTTCATTCTGATTCATTCATTTTACCAGCTATAGAAGAACTTTATGAGAAGTAACTTACTTTAAGTCTTCCTTCCCCATTAACTGAAATCATGTCTCCAGTCTTAATGGTAGTATTACTTTTCGTCACAGTGCTCCAATTGACACGAACATCTCCATTACTAAAAGGCCAGCAATATAGAGTGAGACAATATCAACATATGCAACAATGTATTCGGCCAAACACATTTGTATTATCACAGCAGAAAAGACATATAGAAACTGTAACAAAATCAACACTTTTTTTTATGATGGTAATGTGCATGCTAGCTTGCGGGCAGCTCCACTATTCCACCGAGTACCTGCTACCTCCCATCAGAACAAGGTACTAGTCAAGACTTAGGCAGATGGAAAAAAATTAGTACCTTTTTTTTTATTTGCACCGGGTGTGCGAGTCTCTTTGAGCCCCGACTAATCCTGGGGGTACACAGGCCCTCGGCAAGGAGTTTCCCGCAAGTGCACCACGGTTAATTCAGGTTTTACGCAATCCGATGGCCCTCGAAAAATGTTTGCACCCAGTGGGTTTCGAACTTGAAAGAGAGCAAACCCCAAGGCTCAAGTCAATTACCACCAGGCCAACCCCTGAGGGTTAATCAATTAGTACCCTTGTAATTGTTACAATTTTGAATATCATCCTTATTCTTGTACAATGGAGAGCAAGGAAAAGGATGATATTTAGCAGTCATTTGCTATTGTAGTCTCAACAGTTGAATGAGTCATTAAAAATGTGGATAATATGTTGATTTGTACCAAAGAGTGTGGCCTAGTGGTTATGGAAGTGCGAGACCATGATGTCTATGGTTAAAATCTTAGCGGAAGCAAAAAAAAAAATCAATTAGTACTCTTTTCTTCCGCTAAGATTTTAACTGTAGACATCATGGTCTCCCACTTAATTAACCACTAGGCCACACTCTTTGGTACAAATCAACATATTATCCGCATTGTTAATGACCCATTCAACTTTTGAGACTACAATAGCAAACGACCTCCAAATATCATCCTCTCCCTTGCTCTCCATTGTACAAGAATAAGGGTGATATTCAAAATTGTAACAATTACAGGGGTATCAAGTTGCTAAGCCACAGTATGAAGGTTTGGGAGAGAATGGTAGAGGTGAGGGTGAGAAGAAGAGTGTCTATTTCAGAGGATCAGTTTGGATTTATGCCGGGGCGATCGACTACTGAAGCAATTCATCTTGTTCGAAACTAGTGGAGAAATATAGGGAAAGAAAGAGGGACCTTCATATGGTACTTATTGATCTTGAGAAGGCCTACGACATAGTTCCGAGGGATGTCCTATGGAGGTGTCTAGAGGCGAAAGGTATTCCAATAGTGTATATTAGGGTGATAAAAGACATGTATGACAGAGCCAAAACTCGGATAAGGGCGGTGGAAGGAGACTCAGAGTATTTTCCTGTTGAGATAGAACTTCATCAAGGATCTGTGCTAAGCCCTTTTCTTTTTGCCTCAGTGATGGATGAGCTGACACAACCTATTCAGGAGGAGGTTTTATGTTGTATGCTATTTGCGGATAACATAGTACTGATTGATGAGACTCAGGATAAAGTTAATGATGAGTTGGAGGTTTGGAGACATACTTTGGAATCCAGAGCAGGATCAAAAAAGAATACTTGCAGTGCAAATTCAGTGTTGCGAGGGATGAAGCAGACATTGAAATGAAGCTTGCCACTCAATCTATTCTCAACAGAAAGCTTTAAATATTTGGGTCCATCATCCAGAGTAGTGGTGATGTCGATGATGATGTCACACATCGTATTGGGACAACATGGATGACGTGGAGGCTTGCATCTGGAGTATTGTGTGATAAGAAGATACCACCTAAACTTAAAGGTAAGTTTTACAGAATGGTAGTTAGACCGTCTTTGCTATATGAGGTGGAGTGTTGGCCAATCAAAACTCACATACTCAAAAGATGCAGGTTGCAGAGATGAGGATGTTGAGATAGATGTGTGGACATACTAGAGTGATAAGATTAGGAATGAGATCATTCGGGAGAAGTTTGGGGTGGCCTCTATGGCAGACAAGGTGAGAGAAGCGACACTGGAATGATTCGAGCATGCGTATAAAAGAAGTGTTGACGCTCCTGTTAGGAGGTGCGAGAGACTTTAGGGGTTACCCGGAGGGGCAGAGGTAGACCGGAAAAGTATGGGGGGGAGGTGATTAGATAGGATATGGCATAACTTCATACCACCGAGGATATGACCTTAGATAGAAAGGAGTAGAGGTCGCGTATTAGGGTAAAAAGTTAATAGGCTAGTAGGGGTAGGATTATGTTTGAGCCTTTGATATAGTAGGTTAGTTGGATTAGTCGTGTCTTTATATATTATGTTGTTATTGTCCGTCTTTTATTTTGTTACTTTTATTGCATTCATATATTATTATTTGCTTTCCACTATAGTCGTTTTTTTTCATATCTAGTATCTTCTGCTTTTTGGGCTAATATTTTTGAGACGAGGTTTTCAGGAAACAACCTCTCTATCTCTATGAGGTAGTGGTAAGGTCTGCGTACATTTTACCCTCCCCAGACCCCATTTGTAGGATTTCACTGGGTATGTTGTTATTGTTGTTGATGATGTCATCAGTGATATCAATGAAAAATATTATTTCAAACTTTGCACATTTTTTCTTTGAAAAATGGTGAGATTTGGTTTGAAGAAAAATGGTAACATTTGGTTGTTGTAGCAAATATGGACTTTAATAATGGGATATGGGGTGGACCCCACAAATCTACGTCCCACCAGTCCCATGCATGTGAAGGAGGTATCTCCATCTTCTTAGAGGGAGTTCATGCTGATCTCTACACAGGTCAAAATTGTCCGTTGGTATCGCTTTGATCAGCATATTTAGGATTCACTTATGTGGATCTTTTTGATGTGAAATGATTCACTCGCCACTTTGAGTATTGTATTTGTGACTACATAGTGTAAAATTTTTTGCTATAGTGATACCAATTGCTTCTGCCAGTGATTTTTTCCTTATTTAAAAGGGTTTACACATAAAAAATTTTATGTCATTATCTTCCCATTATATCCCCATTATTTTGACCATTTAGATTTTGTGTTTATTCCGTGTTCCCAACAGCTAAAACCTCAGATTCCTTTAAGAATCCCTGCATTTTGGCAAAAAGATATGACACGGAAAGTGGAAGTGAGTAATATCCTAACCCTTTCGTATATTTGTGTGAGAAAATCAAAACCTACAATAATAATCTCCTCCCAACAAGTGACAAGCCCGCACAAAACTAAAACCCTCTTAGTTGTTGCGTCGGCTCAGTACTGGTTATCCCTCTTTTTTGTTTTTCGATAAATTACTGAATCTCCTTTTCTTCCGATTTATTTTTTAGGAAGTGACTAACAAATAAACTTCCTTCAAGTTGTTAATTATTCACCTGATCTTCTATCAGTATAATGCATGAACTAATTTATTTCTCTGCTTGTGCATCCTTTCCTCACACAGAGAGCTACTTCTAGCGGTATCATCCATAATATCGCCATGGAGCAAGCATCTACTTCAAGGAGAAATAAATCCTTTCTAACAGCCAACTCAAGCAGTACACCATAACAAGAGACTCTTTAGTTCCTTGCTTATTAACGGAAATAGGCATTGTTACTAGCCCTTCAAGAAAATTAGTTTTGCTGTTACAAAATAAGGGAGAATGTGCAACAATGCAGTGAGATTCCCTTTATGCCAATTGTCATATATGTAGAACCTAGTAAGGGTTATGGGTGGTGTATCTTTTCAATTGCCTCGCTCTTTTGCAGGTGAAACCCTACTTCAAAGCCTAAACAACAACATACTCAGTGGAATCCCACAAGTGGGGTATGAGGAGGGTAGAATGTACGCAGACCTTACCACTACCTCATAGAAGTAGAGAGGTTGTTTCCCGGAAACCCTCGTCTTAAAAACCCATAAGCAGAATAAGCTAGATATAACAAAAATGAAAGGAAAGGGAACAGAAAGAATGACTATTAACGAAAAGCACATGTCAATATGTAACACACATACAACAGATAATGACAACACACTACTTCAAAGCCTATAGGGTATAGAAAAGACCTAAAACAATGTGGGAATCAATGAGAAGTTGAAGAAATTTCACAGAAGGGACCCATTTGAATACCATATATATAATTCAAGGTCATATTGTACTGGAAGGATGGCTTATCCGCAAATCATTTGTTTTTGGGATAAGGATAGCTTATCAGCAAATATATGACAATGACTACAGATAGCATGTTGTTCACCAATTGAGGCAAGAACTACTTTTTAATGATTAATATACGAATAACTAATGTAAGCATCATTATGTAGTCATTCTCCACGCCAAGCACACAACAAGCAAAATTGTTGGACGGAAAAAAACATGTATAAAGGGAGATTACCTGATCAAACTAGCCATTTTAGTTCGTGAAACTTTGAATCCTGCACTAGCAACGGCATCAAGTCTCAATGATGCCTCTATGGATTTTAAGGACTTTGTTCTGGAAAGAGGAACAAAAATGGAAATTTGCTAAATCATAATGTGATGCATATGAAGGGAAGAAACCATAGGAACTATAACTGTAATATTTTTAACCTTGGCGGTTCATATTCAATGGCAAGCAATGGAATCTTCTTGCAAGAGACAGAAACATTTCCAACCTACAAAGAAAATATTAAGTATTAAGGAAGTAGAAAGCCTTGCCAGTCCAAATTTTTAAAATTTCCATTGTTCGCTCCTTTGAAATTACTGTAAACTACTCCTTCCGCCCATTTAGAATGGCATTGTTTGACTTTGCACGGTGTTTAAGAAAAAAAGAAAGATTTTTAAAACTTGTAATCTAAAAGAATCCTTAAATATTTGTGTGGTTGAAAATCATTTTTTTAAGGGTAAAAGGGGAATTTTAAAATTTTAAAGTTAAATTAGAGGAAATGACGCTACATAAAATGATATTGAAGGAGTATTTTTTACGAAGAAAATTCACACTCAATCATTCTCCAATTCAATGTCATGTGATAATAGTGGTCGGTGTCAGTGAGTACACTATATGTCAATATTCACAAATAACAGAGAAAAACTTTCACTCTAATTGGCTAAGTAGAAGCAAGTAGAGAAGAGTAGGGACAGAGAGTTATTATGCAAAAAGTACATAGATGCATAATGGATGCAAGTTTTTTTCTTTCATTTGGTCTGGAACATTTTGGAAATTCGAAGAAAGGTCCTGAAAAGACTTGAGAAAATTTTGTACATACCACAAAATTCCAAACATCGTGCGTGTAAAATACCAAAAAAGCAATCATCTCGCAGCATAACTTTTGCACCCTATCTACACCCATGAAAAAAGAGTATCGAGAAGCGAGTATTTTCTAATGTCCAACAAATTTCAGCTTAGGGAACCTTACAGGTATAGGGATCCAACAACCATTGAAATGCAAATAACAAGACAAGCATGCTTCAGAATGCAGAGACTAAAGTACTATTATGAAGAACAGACTGCAAGTGGAAGCAATGTGCAAAGTACCGTCACCTTGTCCAGTGCTGATACAAGGAAGTCAGTAAGTTCTGGAACAACAAGAACATGAGCTCCCTTTTCACCCTAAACATCAGAAAGAGATGTTAAGAACAACTCAACACTTAGAAGAAATGGGAAGTGGAATATGTCACAACAGTCACAGAAATACAGACACAAGACTAACATCAAGTAATATCTAGACGGTTTTAACTAGTCAGAAAATGTGAAAGAAAGAAAGAATAGGATTTAATTTCAAAACAAACAACAACAACAACATACCCAGTGGAATCCTACAAGTGGGGTCTGGGCATGGTAGAATGTACGCAGACCTTACCACTACCTCATAGAGGTAGAGAGGATTTAATTTTTTAAAAAAAAAGAAAAATTCAAAATCTTTAAATAATCTGAAGTGAAACCATTAGTTAAAACAGTCGATCAACAAACTCCAAAGAAGCTCAATCACTGTTCTGTTTTAGGAGTCAGTTTGTTTTTAGAGTAGCTAAGCAAGGATTATTTGTCGCGCTCTGGTTCTTTCTTCTTCTTAGATGATGGCGTTCAGGCCAACTTGCACAAACACCTCAATTATTCCATCATATACCTGCTATCTCCCACCAACACAGGTATCGACTCTATACCCCAAGGTTTAGGCAGATGGAAAGAGATCTCCTAGTGTTTTTCACTTCTGCTGGAATTTGAACCTTAGAGCTCATGGTTCTCCTCCCAATTCATTGAACACTGGGCTACACAATTACAAGCATTATATACTCTTATTTTCTATAAGCCTAAGCTAACTTAGCAATATATTCTCAGTGTAAAGATTTTGATCTCCTAACGAGGCCTTTGTTTCAATAATATATCTTGAGTGCTGCTTCATTCAAGAAGCTTTGGGCTACTTCTACATTTCATTGTAGATGTCTGAATCACCACTTCCACATTAAAACAAAGGCCTCATTAGGAGATCAAAGTCTTGAGAAACAACTTTACTTCGTACCATAACTACCTCCACTTATAAGTTCAGACTCATCTTTTATGTTCTATTTTACTGGCCCTAGCTCTCTTAAGAAACTATTTATTAGGGGTTTGTTTTACTAAATTATCATTATTAATTATACTTTGAAAATCTAAGTTTCACTACTATTACTTCATATAGTTATTTAATGATAAGGTTAATATAAGAAGAAAATAATAAATCTCTCTTGATTTATCGAAATTGACAAAGTAGAAAGGAAAATCTTTTTTTTAGAACGAGGGCCAAGTAAAATGGAACGGAGGGAGTACATAAAAATTCAGCTACATAAGAGGTGGATCCTCTCTTAGGTGTGATCCCCATAACTCTCTGCCCAAGAGCCCTCTATTTGATCAACAAATTTTCACTCTCTGTCACTTCTATCCTTCTTTTACATATTTATTTTGTAGCAGAACGACTCATGAAATCAACTTGGTGTTGCCAAAATTTGCAAGAGAGAAAGAAAGCATCCCAAAAAATAAAGAAAGAAAATACCTGCAAAAGTATATCTCCCAGTTTATTCCTTGCAATCCCTGTACCAAGGATTGCACCAAGGAAATCACCGTGAGAACAAGGTTGAAATGAAAAGTTCCCTGAAATACTGGAAAAAGGATCCCTTTTCACAATAATAAACAGGAAGTTTTGATTGGTTGATTTAAAGAACAGATACAACTGAGCAATGACAGGAGGACCTACCTCAAGGCTGCAACATTATCTGGATCAATTGTTAATGCCTCCGTGTGTCCAACTGAGAGTCGGCATCGTTCGGCCTATTTAAGGAGACAGCACATATAAATTCAGACAGTTTAATTGCTCAAACAAGTTTTGTAAAACAAACTGTGCCCAACCTCTGGGTATCCTCCTTGTGCAACTATTTTGAGGTCAGCTAACCTATCTAAGACTAGCATTGACTCTTTTAAGACAGGCGGAGTCAGAAAATCAGTATGTAAAACTTCTCGTCTTAATGATGCCCTTTCCGCCTGAGAAGTACAAACAAGTGATAATCAGTTTAGATTAAGACTTAGGACACTGTGTAGGCTCTTTTCCTACAACAGGAACCAAAGAGGTGAAAAACCAGACAAGACTTTTCAAATGTTAACTGAGAGGAGAGTGATCGGTCTGGTAGATGTATATGTACCAGTTCAACAATACGCTTCACATCTTCAATGGTGTTCTTGTCTCCCACTCCTTTCAATAAAACATCAGCATCACCCTTAATAGCTTGTGGTAGGCTGCATATTCCAAAAGCTGTTTTGAAAGAGGTCCAATAATATGTGGGTCATCAGCTATTAAATTTTACAACTGAAAGTATAATGTTTAAGTCGATAGATATTCCCAAGGAATCTGCCAATCGTAAACAACTTACTCGGATGTAAGAAACAGCAAATTTATCCAAAAATGGCCCTTAAACTATTACGCATTGTTTCATGTGATCTTTATGAGGAAGTTGAGACAGACAAATATATGCTTACGGAAAACGTGACCAAAATAGTAACTAGAATTTCCCACCTTGGTATTGTTTGGTCACTATAATTTCAAGGTGACTCATATTTTCCTTATACTAGTCCGCAAGTGACCGAATTGTCCTAGCTGGTAATAAACCCAAAAAACTTTCAGCCTATTGATCTTTTAAAATACACATGAAAGGCCAAAACACATGTGGTCCTTCGTAAAATGCAACCGTCTCATTCTAACCTTTATTATACCTCAGGGCACCTATCTTGTGGAACTACAAGTTAGAGAGTAGGTGCAATAAACAAATCAGCACCTTGGAGTACACAGTTCAATTCTCAGAAGTCAATTGAGCATTCACCTTTGCACTGGTAGCTTGCAGTGAAATTTCAGCTTTTCAACAAAAGGTATGAGTGATGATGAAACAACTAATAGAAAGATTGAATCTGATGGTCTTCATTGACACTACACTTGTTGATATGTTCTATTAATGGGTCATTTGGTGGGAAGTGCAAGGCAATTGTTGATAAAATGCCTCAGCATGATTTGTAACTTTATATACATGTATTTTGGACTTCTTGAGATGAAAAGCCAAGTCAAGGCTATTAATTTTTTCAACCAAATGCAATTTCAGTTACATGCTAGTTTGCAACGGTGTTATCGATGAGTTAACCAAAACACCCTCTGTTTCGATTATATGACAGTATTAATTGGAATGAAGTTTAAGATGTCAAATTTGACTTATATAATATATTAATGAAGAGATAAGAGGATATCAGAGTAGTGGTTAAAAAGTGAGCAACCATAACATCGAAGTTAAAGTTTGAATAGTTTGATGAATTTAAATTCTCGAAAGTTGTACAAAAATAGAATTGTGTCAACCATTTGGAACGTCCCAAAATGGAAAGAAATCACACATATTGGATCCAAGGGAGTACCAAACAAGGGGATTGGATTTTTTTAAATAATTATTATTTGTTTTGTGTTAATTGATGAAACAAGTGAGAGAGTTAACAAAAGCTTAATATGGAGAAACACTCCAAAAGAGTAAAGGCTAAATCATAAGTAAAAGCAAGATAGAATATATGCACAGAAAGTTGAGATGAGATTAGATGGGATAATGGAGTCTAACAACAACAACATACCCAGTGGAATCCCACAAGTGGGGTCTGGGGAAAGTGAAATGTGCGCAGACTTTACCGCTACCTCATAGAATAGAGAGGTTGTTTCTGAAAGACCCTCGTTTAAAAAATATCAAGCCCCAACAACACAAGATACTAGATATGAAAAAAAACCTGACTAAAATGGAAAGCAAATGATGATATAAAAATACAATTAAAGTAACAAATATAAGCCCAAAAAAAACACAAGATATAAAGACACAACTAATCCTACTAGCCTACTATATCACAAGGCCATACATCAACCTACCCCTACAAGTCTATTAAGTTTCTACCCTAATACGTGACTTCCACTCCTTTCTAATTAAGTTCATGTCTTTGATGAGATGAAATTTCGCCATATCCTGTCTAATCATCTCCCTCCAATACTTTTTCGGTCTACCTCTACTCCTTCGCGTAACCCCTAAATCCAATCTCTCGCACCTCCTAATAGGAGCGTCGGTACTTCTTTTCTCCACATACCCAAGCCATTACAGTCTCGCTTCCCTCTCGTGTCTGCTATTGAAGCCACCCCTAAATTCTCCCGAATGATCTCATTCCTAATCTTATTACCCTGGTATGCCCACACATCCATCTTAACATCCTCATCTCCGCAACCTGCAACTTCTGGATATGTGAGTTTTTGACTAGTCAATACTCCACCCCATAAAGCAACGACCATTCTATAAAATTTACCTTTATGTTTAGGTGGTATCTGCTTATCACACAATACTCAAGAGGCAAGCCTCCACTTCATCCATGCCGCCCCAATACGATGTGTGACATCATCATCGATATTACCACTACCCTGGATGATGGACCCAAGATATTTAAAGCTTTCTTTGTTGGGAATAGGTTGAGTGGAAAGCCCCACTTCAATGTCTACTTCATCCCTCGCACTACTGAATTTGCACTCCGAGTAATCTGTTTTGGTCCTGCTCAATTTGAACCCTTTGGATTCTAAAATATGTCTGCAAACTTCCAACCTATCATTAACTTTATACCTAGTCTCATCAATCAATACTATGTCATCTGCAAATAACATACACCATGGAACCTCCTCCTGGATAGACCGTGCCAGCTCATCCATCACTAAGGCAAAAGAAAAAAGCTCAACACAAATCCTTGATGAAGTCCCACCTCAACAGGAAAATACTCGAGTCTCCTCCCACCGTCCTTATCCGAGTTTTGGCTCCATCATACATGTTCTTTATCATCCTAATATACACCATTGGAACACCTTTCGCCTCTAGACACCTCCATAGGACATCCCTCGAAACTTTGACATAGTCCTTCTCAAGATCAATGAATACTATATGAAGGTCCCTCTTTCGTTTCCTATATTTCTCCACTAAAACCTCCGAACAAGATGAATTGCTTCAGTAATCGATCGCCTCGACATGAATCCAAACTGATTCTCTGAAATAGACACTCCTTTCCTCACCCTCATCTCCACCACTCTCCCAGACCTTCATAGTGTGGCTTAGCAACTTGATACCCCTGTAATTGATACAATTATGAATATCGCCCTTGTTCTTGTACAATAGAACCATTGTACTTCACCTCCACTCATTGGGCATCTTAGCGGTTTTCATAACAGCATTAAACAACCTAGTCAACCACTCCATGTCATCCTTATCGGCGCTCTTCCAGAAATCCACTGGAATCGCAGCAGGTGCGATTGCTCTTCCTCTGTTCATCCTACCAATAGCACGTCTAACCTTCTCATCCCTGAAACGCCTGCAGTAGCCAAAATCTCGATGATTATCAAAGTGCACCAAATCACCCAGCTCGATATTTTTGTCCCCTTTTTCATTTAAGAGTTTGTGAAAGTAAGCTTGCCACCTTTGCTTAATGAAAGTTTCATCCAACAACACCTCACCCTCCTCATCCTTGATGCACTTCACTTGGTCCAAGTCGCGAGCTTTTCTCTCTTTCTCTTTAGTGAGCCTATATAGTTTCTTTTCCAGATCGGATAATAGAGTCTATGGAAGATAATTTAAACATATATGCACTCAATATTTCAAGAGAATGACATGCTATATGAAAATGTAACTCAAAAAATTAAAATAATATTGTTGAAATGGTAGAGTGCTATGGGAGTGCTACACGACATGAAGATACTTGCTGAAGTAAAGGAAAAGTTCTATGGTTGTAAGACTAACAATGTCATATGTGAGTGAATGTTGGCATCTACAACCAAACACATCTGCCAAATGTGTCATAGGAATGTGAATGTTAAGATGAATGTGCAATCATACTATAATACACAATTAGAAATGATCAAATTTGATAGAAAATGCAAGTTGAACACAAGGAAAAAGATAAAAGGTTGCATGGATTGTTGGTTATATCTTATGTTGACCTTTAAATGCAATGGTCCTTAGGTATGATACCATAATACTTGAAGGTGTAAAGAAGAACAAGATAAAACTAAAATCACAGGAAGGACAATTGTTTCATATGGACTTAGTGAGGACCAAAAGAAACGGAAGTAAAATGTCCATTTAGGTGATACCAACAAATTGAGATCACAGTCCAACAATTGTTGGAACCGTTTTTTCAGATGAAGTACAATAGCTGTGGGAACTATCAAAAAGGTACATTACTTGTTGACATACTTACTTTAGGTCCAGTGTTTGATTGTAATACGTATTGTTAATTTTCATAAAGATTAGATGTCGCTCCCTCCATCCCAATCTATGTGAAAGCATTTGACAATCACAAAGTTCAAGAAAAAAGGAAGACTTTTGAGACTTGTGGTCTAAAATAAGTTGTAGAATTTTTTTGGCTATAAATCATTTCATAAAAGATAACACATGAAGATTGAAGTAATATTGTTACTAAATATGAAAATATGTCATTCTTTCTGATACTAACTAAAAAGAAAATAGTGGCACATAAATTGAGACAGAGGGCGAAATAGATATCTAACAATAACATACCCAAGTTGGTCCCATAGGTGGAGTCTGAAAAGGAAAGAGTGTGGATAAGTCGTACGTTGACCTTACCCTACTTTATAGAGATAGAGAGGTTGATCTCGAAAGACCCTCAGCTCAAGTAGCGCATAACAAAGCAGTTTGAGGGAGTGTTGATACTATGAGTGCGTATTTAATGAATTGTTAATTTTTGAGAACTTGTAGTTTGTCCAAAAAGATAAATTATTGAGTATAAGGATAAAAGAACCTAAATACAGTGAGATGATTATTAGATGTGGACCTGTCTAATATCCAAGAGTGTGATCAATGAATTGTGTGCAACCTTGGAGATCAATGTTCAGATCCTGATACTAGGTGATTTCTTTCATTTGCCTAGGTCTTAATGAGCAAACTTACTTGATACCTAACACTAACAGGTATCTGAAGGAATAGTCGAGGTGCGTGAAAGTTGGTTCGATAATTAGTGTTATAAAAAAAGATTATATAAACCCCTAGCTAGTCTGGAATGGAAGCATTGATGTTCCTTGTTTGCAATTTCAATTGTGAGATTTATGATATTCCACTAGAAATTGTGAGATTTATGATAATCCACTAGCCACTAATTTTCTTCCTGTATAATAACGAATTAGGGAACATGCAGGTGCATACACTGTATCTATGTATTATGTTGTTTGGTTCAAAAGTGTTTCCAGTGTGGCAGATTCTTTAAACATGGAACATTTTTGGAGGATCCAATACAGGTTCATCCAAGCAACATAATCTATGTAGGATACAGTCTTCCGATCCCATTTCCAACGGCCTAACAAAACATGCCGTTAATTAGCCAGTTCCACCACAAGCTTAGAATAAGGACCATATGAGTATCTTGTTTACAATATGAATCAAAAGAATGTAACCGGAATATTTATAAGGACTACTTGGATCACTGTTCCAATTTCACTTGGTCCATAGTCAGCTAGAGACCTGGGTACGAACCTGGCCGAACTCTTTAAATCCAAACTCTATATTTTTCTCTAAAAAAATTCATTTACTCCCTTGGTCCCATTTTATGTGGCACCTTTTACTTTTTGGTCCATCTCAAAATATTCTAATTGGAAATAATTTACCAAAAAATTCTTTTTTTATACTTAATGAAATGATTCTCAGCTACACAAATATCTAAGAATGATTTTAGACCACACCTTTTAAAAGTCTTCCCTTTTTTTCCTTAAAACACCGTACCAAGTCAAAGGGTGCCGACATAAAATGGGATGGAGGGAGTAATACATACAAATTATTACTTATTTAGAACTCAATCACTCAAAAAAAAAAAAACTAAAATCAAGCTTCAGATTCTAGTTCCTCCACCTCTGTCTATAGTAGATACACCATTTAACAAGTAACTGATCAACTATTTCAGCTAAAATTGCCCACACAAATTGACACAAAATCATCAGAAAGTAGACACGGAAGAAATAAGGAAATTTCCATACCTGAGGGGTGTAGAGGTGTTTGGAGGTTAAGAGTTGTACCGGAAAAAAATTCTCCGACGACATGAGTGGTGGTCCGAGTAGATAGAAATGAGGGAATTGCTCTTCTGAGAATCGATTGTGCGGCAAAGCCAGTGACAGCCATGGCCGATACGCGTAGTGCGGGATTTTGCGGGTAGTGAGGGAATGGTCAAGATTTTGGATGCTTCAATATTGAAAAAACAAACTTTAGTGTGGGAAAAATTTACAAATTAAGTTGGTGTTTGTTTATGGATTTAGTTAAAATTTGAAAAAAAAATTTGAATTTTTAATTGGGATAATTGCGCTAAGGAACGTTTCAATAAACATAATTACAAGAAAATGATCCTTCATTATATAGACATATATAGCCAATATATATTATGTATCATAACGTAGATTTAGTATATAACTCATGTATAAGTAATATATATTGTGTATAGTGAGCAACTTTTAACAAGATATATGGTATAGTTATATATGATTTCACTGATTTGAAGCTATTTTTTTATATAAATAAAATATGAGCTACATTTATTATAAATTAATTAGTTTTTATATATATATATATTTGAAATTATCCCTTTTTAAATTTGTATTGAAAGTTAAGTGTGTGTTTGGTTATGTTTCGTTGTGAAATTTGAAAAAATAATTTTCTTTTTCTAAGTGAAAAATAACATTTTAAAGTCGGAGTTGTGTTTGACTTTCTGTGAGTAAATTTTAGTAAAAAAAAGGTGTGTTTTAATTATTTTTTAAATTCTTGAAATTTTGAAATTTTATTTCAAACTGAATTTTAAAAATTTATGATCAAACATACTGTTTAAAGTCCAATTTTAGATAAAAGTGAAAAAAGCCAAATGCCCCTTTAGTTCTTTTGGAGAGAACTTGAAAATCATTGTTTACTTAGAAGTTTTTTAAAATTTCTATGAGTAGAGTCGACATTTCATTCAAAAATTGATGCGGATAGTTCTTGAAAATTTTAGATAAATTTTTAAAACTCATCAAATTTTACAAATAATGTTTAATTTACTTTTTTAAAAAAATACTTTCAAAATCTATTGTCAAATAAAAATATTGAGATACCAAAAACTTAGATTTTCGAATCTACATTCGAGATTATAGTATTTTAATAATTGACAAATGAATCCCTGAATGAAGAAGAAATAAGAACTATATAAGTTTTTAACAAATCTCCAAATATGAACTGGTAAAGTAGACAACATCTACATGTACAAAAGAAAACTTTGGAGAATTATAATTAAGGCTTCAATTCTAAAAAGAACTTGGACTTCAAGTTATTAAAACACTACCAAATTGAACTCTAGAATTAATTTGAAATTGGGAGTGACAAAGTGGCATTAAGCATCTCTAGCAGTTCGGAAAGAGATAGTTGAAAAATCAAGTCAAATGAGAATTGATTTCTTGGAAAGTCTTGAACTAAGTCTTTATAGAGAAAAATAAACATTTTATAAAAGTAGCAAAAGTTGTTTTTCGGAAGCTAAAGAAAAATAGTAGCTTTTCCCTCGAGGAAAATACACTAGAAACAATTTTAAAAGCTTGACCAAACACTTAATTATCGTCCGAAGTATTTTTTAAATTGATTAGTCAAACACAAATTGCTTCACGCCCAAAAGTACTTCTTTAAAAAATATTATTCAACATAAACTGATTTTTTTAAAAATTTGAGACCTTACTAGAGAAGAGACGGCTTCAAGAAGACAACTCCAAAACTTTGAATGCAAATATAACATCAACAACCCCGTGAAATCCCACAAGTGGGGTTTATACGCAGACCTTACCACTACTTCATATAGATAGAGTGGCTTTTTTCGGAAAATCCTCGTCTAAAAATCGAGCTCCATAAGTAGAAGATACAAAAGTTTGAATGCAAATAAAGATGAAATTTAGGGAGGAAAGGAATGGATTTATGTACTTCCTTTCTATGCAAACCAACATGAAGGCAAACTCAAACAATAGTCTGTGCCACTTCACTCAACATAACAGTAAACAGATTTTGTTTCAATGAACAGAATGGAGGCAGATCATAAAGAACTTAGATGTATACAATGAATGCCAAGATGAAAATCTCTAAGCAAATGTCAAAACTTGAAACAACTACTATACCAACCAAAATAAAACATGCATAAGTTACTCTTGAATGCCTTACCTACCAGCAAACATTATGGCTTTTCCATCCTCGGTCAAGGATGCGAAAAAAATAGGCATGAGTTAAGATTACAAAAAATAGACCTTGGTATTGCAACACTGTAAGCAATACCAAGTTTTCACTCTCTAGTCTTCGACTTTATAATTTCCTAGAGAAGATGTGTGTATGCTATAAAAAGTAGCGGAACTAACAGCGCAGCAGGAGCAGCCCATAGCCAATAGTTGATTGCCTTTTTGCGCTTTAGTATACTTTTAGGAATTTCTGTGCCTTTTGCACGTGTAGGTCGATGCTTGACATTTTTCCCTTTCGGCTCCTTGAGCTTAGGTGCAACTGATGTTTCAATGTTTTCCTCCAACTTCTCTTCTTCAGCAACTATTTCAGTTGGTTCCTCAGTAACAGAAGCTTCAGCATTCTTCTTCGCCATTTTCTCAAGTTCCTGAAAGGAGTAAAGATGTGTTATAAGTCCGTAACCAGTGTAAATTATTACGACTGTAAAACCAAAAAGAAAACCAAATGGAAGAATGATAAGAATAGTTTCCTTGAGCTTCCTCTTTTCAGCTTCTTTCTGAGCATTTCTTGCTTTTTTGGCAGCTGCTTTCTCTGCCAACTTCTTCTTCCTCTCCATTGCCTGCCGATTTTTTGCAATCTCCTCCTCTCTTTTCATTTCCCTCAATTTTGCTTCATCAAATTCCTTGTTTTTTGGTTTCACATCCTTGGGTTGCATTTCTAAACCATGGATCTCCTCTTCAATCTCAAAGGCGTATTTAGTTTCCGTAACTTTACTACTTGCATCTTTTGGCTTCTTGGTATTCTTCTCTTCAGTTTCCGTAGCTTTGCTACTAGCATCTTTCGGCTTCTTGGTGTTCTTCTCTTTGTTTCCTTTCTGAGCAGGCATTGATTCTTCCTTTGACGGTTTTGCAGTAGTTTTCTCAACAATCTCAGGCTGTGAAACAGTCTGCGTCTGTGGTAACACAATGCGCTTCTCATCAGGGTTCCTCATCCTGCCATCCCTGCTCAACTGCCTTATATCAAGTGATGCCAAAATTCTCTTCTCGTAGTCATCCCTAAAGGGCTTGCCACTCCATAGGGAGATGAATTTATCGACCTGAAAACAAAAGATATGATTGTCAACAAGAAACATGCAAAACTTCAAATTTTAGCAACTTAAGACAGATCTAAGGTACCTCAGTAAGTGAGAGTTCTTTAAGGGATTCAACATCCTTCTTGTCTGCTAGCAGTTTCGCCTTTTGCAACAACGCAAAGTTCTTGTAGAAAGGTGCATTCTGAGAAAATTAAACGACATTGATTATAAACATTTTTATTTCATCCTTGCACTTAATGGGACCATTTCATTTTAAAGTGCCCAAAACTATTTTCAGAATGCTGTCATTTACATGTAAAATTGGTCAGACAAATATGAAGGTTAAGTACTTGTTCCAAAAGAACCAATTTTCACAAGGAGATCACCAGGAAGTTAGGAAGTTTCAATCCTTAGCATTATAAAATTTGACTCTGTGGATCTTTCTATTTTGAGTTCACAAGTGATTTCTAAACCCAAAAAGAGCGTCCAAACGCGATATATAATGAGGGTTACTCTACTCGTAAAACTAAAAAGATTGGATACTCTGATAGTATAATGTGTAGAATCCATAGATATGTTCAACGATTGCAAGCTAGTAAGAGGTGTTTCATGACCAAATAGATCTATTGACCATTCAACAACGATATCAATGACATTTAATCAGATGCATAGCATATATATATCATAATTTTTTATCTGGTAAACTTAAGAATAATGCAATTGACTTGGAAAGAACATCATACCATTTCTTCGCGTTGATTTCTCATTTCTTGAACACGTACAAAAGCTGTGTCCCTCTTCTTTGTTATTTCCTTCATTTCCTCATCCAAAGATTTAAGCTGTTTGCTATTGGCATCGAGCTGATCATCTATTATCTTCCGCTTGGCCTTAACTGCTTGTTGCTCCTTATGGACATCATCAAGTCCGCCACTCATAAGCTATAGTACAAAAAGTAGTGAGTGTTGTTAGTTAACAGCGACATTCTTGAGAAACGAAGGAATATTCTTAAGGCCATAAAACTGTACATGTACACGACAAAATCTACCCTTACCTTGACCTGCTTTTGGATTGCGTCTTTTTCACCCATTGAATCCTGAATCTGTGCCCTCAGAGCTACATTTTCTTTTACCTCTCCCCTTGTTCCTTCAAGTTGTTTAATTTCTCTTAGAATTTTCTTTTCTTCAGTCAGTGGAATGCTTTCATGCTGAATGCGGTATTGCAGACTCTTAATCTGATTGATTTCCAAATGAAAAAATAACAACGAACATTAGGTGGTATTTCAATTGCCGAGCTGACGAAGATAAGCAGAAAATGAAGGGAGAAAAGAAAATCTAAGAAGCTAAAAGAACAAAGAGACAAGAGCTTACAAGATTATCAAGCTCTGCCTCAGATGAACAGAGAGTAGGACCGCCCTCTTTCCCATCTTTCCGAGGACCACGGAGCTTTCCCAAGGCATCCTGCAGAGGTTTCATTTCCTTTCTCTTCCCTTCAATTACTGTCCAAAACTCTTGATTCTCAGCAGTCACAGATTTCCTTTGGCCCATCAACTGTGATCGTTCTGCCTGCAAAATAATCGATGAGCTATTTAATTATTTTCATCAAGATACCTGAAAACAGAAGTTTGGACACATCCAAATAACCTTTTTTAAAGTACCACTTTGCAAAGCTTGCGACGTTGAGCTAAAGGAGTTAAATTGAAGGACACCTACATCCTTAATCAAAACATGTTTGTACATATTTAAATACATGTACAACATACATGAGTACTGAGTTTTAAAGTTCAATTAGAAGCCAATAAATGCCATATCAAATAATCTGCAACTAAGACCTGCAACTATTGTGACCTGGAAACAACACAGCCTTTATGCATGAACTTCATCATAGAGCAAAGTTTTCTTTCTTTCGAAGTTAGATATGAAAGTTCTCATCATTAGCATAACCCAAGTTGTTGACAAAACTTACCTTCTTGGCCCGCAATTTTTCAATAAGCTGAAATCTTGCTTGGTTCAGTTTTTGTAGCTCTTTTTCTGCCTGATCAAATTTAGGCTTCAGGTTTTGGTCTTCAAATCTTCGGTATCTAACAATGTAGAAAGAATGGATCTGCTTAGGTTCAGGCCAGTCCTCAACTGCATCCTTCCGCTGGTCGACCACAGGAACTTTTTGTCCATCCTCCTTAATTGATTCTTTAGTACCATGAGAGCCAAATTTAATAGGCTCATTAACCTTTGCACCATTATTCATTTTCTGATTTTCCTTTGGAAGATGCTTCTTTTCACCATTATTCTTTTTCTGATTTTCCTTCGGAAGGTTCTTCTTTTCACCATTATTCTTTTTCTGATTTTCCTTCGGAAGGTTCTTCTTTTCACTTACAGTTTCAGCTGAAACATGAGCTAGCTGAGATTCCATATCTCTACCTACGATTCACGGAGAAACAAACCAAACTCGACTTTCAACTCTAAAATCCTGAAGCAAGCAACACAGACTATATTAGGCATAAATTACACATTATTCACCAACTCCTAGGAAGAAAAAGAACTGTTCTCAGGGGACACAGAGCACCTCGTGGAGAAAAGACAATGTGAAGAAAAGTTCCCAAGTAACGAACCTGTTCACAACAACAACATACCTAGTATAACCCCACGAATAGGGTTTGGGGAGGATGGTATGTATTTAACATTGTACACACCTCGTGAAGGTAGACAAGTTGTTCCCTATGGGCCCTCAACGCAAGTAAAGCATAACAAAATCATGTATGGAAAAGAAATACAATAACAAAGATAATAGTCATAATAAAATCAAAGAATAAGAATGCAGGAGTCATGATAACAATATTGAAAGGGGAAACTAGAAAATGCTCAGCAACTTATTAACCTTCAACCCTAATTCTCGACCTCCATATCCTCCTATGTCCTATCTAGGGCTATGTCTCCACTGAGTTGTAGGTGAATCATGTCCTGTCTAATCTCCTCTCCTCAATACTTCTTCGGTTTGCCTTTACCTCTCCTCATACCCCACCATAGCCAACCTCTCATTTCCCTCATAGGGCATTTGTGTATTGATCTCCTCTTCACATGCCTGAATCATCTTAACCTCACTTTCCTCATCTTGTCCACCATGAAGGCCACTCCTACCTTGTCTCCGATATCATCGTACCTAATCCTATCTCCCCTAATATATCCATACATATATCTCAAACATCCCCATTTCCACTACTTACATCTTCTAGACGTGTAAGGTTTTGAACGGTCAACATTCTGCACTATTCACACTGACTTCATGCATAATATTTGTTAGTTACCACATCCATCTACAACTGGCTATGCCAAATGCATAGGAAAAAACAACAACTATGGTTCAATATCCAACAAGTTGGAATCGGCTATATGAATCCTAACTTATCATGTATCCATTAGACAAATATTATAAAAAATGACAATAAAGATGAAACAAATACAGGAGTTTTCTGCATTTTCCTTATTAGCAGCTTTAACATGACTAAAAAAACTCCTAAAAACACATAGGACCTACAGTAAACGTACTAATATGCCAACACATAACTCCAACTATTTGGTAAAAGTTTGTAGTTTGTAGATCCTTCAAAACAACTTCCTTCCATATATATTTATCTCGTCCCCTTTTAACACCTTCATTCACCATATCTAGAAGCCAATAACAGACATGAACAAACCATTTCAAGCGACCTTTTTTTCAAAGGAAATGAAAATTCAAGACTCATCATATGATTCAGCTCATGCAGTTCCCACCAATTCAATATCAAAAACTTCAGATAAACATATACATCCTTGAATCATACGATCCTCATTCAACGCTAATACAAAAATCATAACGCATTTATTAATCACGTCGTAAATATCAGTAAGGATCATTACACATTGCATACAAATATAACAAAACAAAGTCATGGATACATGCATTAATGCAAACTAAAAAGATGATTTTTTTTTTGTTGTTGACGTTCAATTATGTCAAATTCCAATTTCCAAAAAATCACACATGTTAAAAAGGAAAAAGGGTCACCTTGTAGGATCAAGATCAGCACAGAAAATATGTTTCTTTTTTTTTTAATTTTTCAATATATATATTTTTTATTTTTTATTTTGGGAAGAAGAGGAAAAAGAGAAAAGTGTGAAAAAAGGAAGAAATGAAAATGGATTTGAAAATGAAGGTATAGGGGAAAGTGAAGGCAGAGATTTCTAAAGAAAATGTACCCTTTGGTTACCAACAAAATTTTAGAGCGCCATTAGAAAGAGAGATTGGGAGAGAAACAAGTCACACCCTCCACATATCTTTCACTCCACTTTTTTTTTAATACTCTCTCCGATTCAAAAAGAATAAAAATAACTTTTTTTTTTATTCAAAAGATATAATAGGTCATTAGCATTCAAAATTACTCGTAACATGATCAAGCAAGGTAATAAATATATTTCTATTTTTGTCACGAATTAAAGGGGTGTTTGAATAAGTTTTTTTAAGTGATTTAAAAGTCAAAAGCAAATAGCTATTTACTTTTGCCTTTTGACCTTTTTCTTAACCTTTTAAGCAAGGTAATTAAGTATATTTCTATTTTTGTCCCAAATTAGGAAATGTTTTGGTAAAAAATTTTCTAAGTGATTTAGAAGTCAAAAGCAAATAGTTATCTATTTTTTACTTTTGACTTTTTTTAATCTTTTAAGCTTAGAGTAAAATGTTTAGACTAATAAACTGTGCTTATTTGATATATATTAATCTTCATCTAAATACCTTATTTGAAATCTACTTTTTTCTTCTTAAGCCAATCTTATCAAGTGAAAGTTCAATTACACTCCCTATTTGATTTAGTGACGCATGCTATACTGCAGACATATATATATTTAAAAGTGTTGGAACCATGCTGCACAGGCCAATTCTATATAGTAAAAACAAAAATTATACTGTTTTAACCACCCTTAAAAAAATATTGTCTAAAATCGAAAAGTAAAAAAAAGACCGTAGTTTTTGACACACTCCTCAAAGTGGCTAAAAGCCTATTTTATAGTGTCCTAATATTCTATTCATTTAAATTATGATAAATTAAACATATGATATGTATTTACATTATATAATTATAATTTAAAAAGTTTACGATTTATAACTATAGCTATAGTTAAAATTTTATTATTATTTTCTCTTTCATCTCTCCTCTCTTTCTCTTCAATTTTTTGCCAAATATACAATTAACTATATACATACACTTATCTCTCTTCATCTCGCTCGCCTCTCTCCTTCCATCGAAATCACAAAATCAAGATTATACAATATAATTACATAAAAATATAGCTATTTGACCATATAAAAATTATTTATAAAAATTCCCCTTAATTCCAGGTATATATACCAAAACAGAGAGTCAAAAGATGCAATATACCTAACGCAAACACATCGTTATATACATGGACTTTGGACTAATTAAAGCAAATTAAAGGACACAACACAAAATATAGACCCCTTTTGGAATGGTGTAAAGTACTTGAAATGCCAATTCTAGCCTTTGTTCAAACTGGCTGCTGCTGCTATAGATGCTGCCACCCCTCCAGGATGTGTAGCCAATTCAGGCTTATTCCTTATCTCAGCTTCAATCACACCCTCAGCATCTTCCTTTGTCACTGGCTTGTCATCTTTAAGTTTGCTCGTTGCATCCTAAAAATTAAAAAAAAAAGTATGTTTCACTTTTTAAAATTTCGTGTCAAGACAAAATCGACATGCACGAAAGAAAGTAGAGTATAATATAAGAGTTACCGTGAGAACATCGCTAAGCTTGGTCTTGTGCTCGTCTCGTGTGGTTCGGGTATTGATAGCAGCTGCAAGTTGAGCTTCCGCTCCTACACCTCCTGGCACTACGTATCCTAGTCCTGTCGCTCTAACCTCTGCTGCCTGTATCGCTGCAGCGTCGCGCTCATCCACCGGCTTCTCCCCTGCTGAAAGGGCAGCAACCTCCAATGCTTCACCTATGGTCACGACATCAGCATCGACATTAATGTTGGTGGGAGATCGCTCAGATTGCGCTCTTCCACCACCACCACCTTGATCTCTGGTTGATGGATGATGAATATATTGTGCGATCACCTAAAGTTTTCACGGTAAATAGTCACAAAGGGTTCTTTGATACATAACTATTTATTTTCTCTGTTTCAATTTATTTGGCTCGATATTCTTGACCATCCAAATAGTAGCTAAATCTGAATTTAGATTCATTTTGTCCTGATGAAATGTTAAGTATTATGTTTAGGACAAACAAATTGAAATCCACAGAAGTATATGCTTAACTCATAAATTTAATCTGTTACAACCTAACTGCACGCATAACATGCATGTTTAGATCACAAATTTTAAATTTTATCTATTCGATGCCAATCGACAAATATCATATGTGTTCTCCATCTCAAAAAGATGATCTATGGACAATCAAAAGAACTTGTTTTTTATAATACATTTTCTAGATACTTCTTAAATATTTGAATGGTATTGTTAAATATTATATGATATATAGTATCTTCAATGAAATTTGTAAATTTTGTTTAAAAATAAAGATTAAAAATTCTATGTCCTAATTTAGGTATCGAACTAATAATTCATCGAACATTAATTAGTTCGGCTAACTCTTACTACTAAACATTTTTTTGGTATGAAGTAAGGCCTCATTTTTCCATTATATTTAAAAGATATATGAATTTAAATACACATCTCAATAATAAGATGTTCGTCGAGATTTAAAAATCTAAATTCAAATGCACATATTTGACTCTTGAAATTTACGGGTCTAAATCTGAATACACATATAAATATTAAGATATTACACTAAGATCCGAATACTAAAGTCAATAATGATATTGTCTCAATATCTGAACGTATAAATTTTGTAAGTGTTTAAAAATAATAAATATAAAATTCAAATAAAATGGTAAATTAATTGATATAAGGTCTAAATTTAGACCTTATTTAAGTAATTATAAAATTTTTAAAAAAAACACATTATTCAAAACCTGAAAACAAACCAACCTGATCGATACCTAAAATCTGAATAATTAAGATTAAAATTTAAATTTTCATAATTATAATTATAATTAAAATTTAGATTTTCGTCAAATGCGTAAACAAATGGAGCCTAAATTGAAATGCATGTGTAACGGATGGGGTAGAACAAGAGAGTAATATCTTTTGATCCGATTGTTTAAAAACTTTAGTCTTTATTCGTACTCGATGAAAAAATAAGATCACGACATTATATTTCCGCGAATTCCCGCAAATATAGAGTTAAAATAAGGACAAGAAACACATTTTTATACGTCACAACAAATATAAAATATTTATTTTATAACCACACAAATATTTATATTTGCTCCAAATCACAAATTTAAAAGTATTTCCTTTTAAACATCTCAAACTACATCATATAAATTTAAACGTGAAAACACTTATTATTTACCTCTCCACCAACAGATTCAGTAACAAGGCGAGTATCCTCAACCAAATCTTCTTGAGATACATCAACGCCTCAACCAAATAAAATAAAAAATAATTCTTTAATTACATAAAATATTTTTATTATGTTTTTTTTTATTATTTGAAATAATTATATATTATTTTTTTCATTAATAATTTTATACTTTCTTTATTCATTTTTACTCGTTATTGTGCTATTTTTTTTATGTATAACAATACTTATTTAGTTTAGAAAATTAATACTTTGTCATTTTGTATCTATATATTTTGCTTTTACTATTAAATAGTATTTATTTTTCAATATTTAAATGACATATATCTAATAAGAATGATCTAATCAAAATACTTCTATTATTTTTAATAGTGTATTAAATTTCAAGACAGATATATTTAGTATTTTGCTACTAAACACATTATATAACAAATACATAATAACAGAGATGAACAACAGCAACAACAACTCAGTAGAATTTCACAAGAGGATTTGGGAAGAGTAAAATATTCGCAAACCTTATCATTACCTCAAATAAAATAGAGAGGCTATTTCTAGGGAATCCTCGTCAATAATAGAGATGAGCAAAAGGGAAAAAAATGATGTATATTTTAAATACATATAAATCACACTTAAATATATCCTACGATAAAGTTTATCTAAGTAAAATTTTACGCAAAAAGTAATTTTAATAATTCAGAAAAAATAAATAAATATTAAACTAGTTACCGCAAAATAAACTTTTTGGAAAGTATATTATAGATAGCATTTTTAATCAAACGGTGATGAAGCGGTGCTGTAAATACACGTGTCAATAGGTTTGGTGAAGCACTTCAATCTTTCGTGCTAATTTGTATTTATAAAAACTAAAATTATAATTTAAAATTTTCAAATCGTGTTTCTTTTTTTTAAAATTACATCTTAAAATGCTAACTTAAAATCAAAATTTCAAATTGCAAAATGAAATTACATATTGAAATAAAAATTTAAAACTTGTGTCAAATCAAATAATATTACATACTTAAATCGGTAAAAAAAAAAAAAGTACTAGATGTTAATTTTAATAATTTTGGATCTTCTGGCCTTTATTCGCCGAACTTCCAATTAGAGGTATTAAAAGAATATAAAAAGTTGAACGAATCAATCGAACGTAATCATACCGGATCGATTTTTATTATTTTTAAATAAAATTATGAATTTTTATTTAAGTCTGTAACTGTTCCAAATAATTAGGATGATCTTTTTAGTTTATAAGAAAATCCAAAAAATTCGGAATGGAACTGAATAACCTTACATGTATGTAAATATATTTTATATATTAACAAGTTATATTTAATATATAAATATATTTTATAAAAAAAAATTAAATATAAATACAACTCAGGTCTTAGGCTTCTAGTGATTAAACGATTTGAGGTTTTTGCCCATTAATTAGTCTTTAATTAAGTAGGTTTCAAATTAAAAGATACTATAATAGAAATTGCATCAAACAATATGACACAACCTATGCAAATAGATTTAGATCAAATAATATGGCAAGAAGATTCCAAATTCTTAACTTTTTGGTGAATTAAAGTATTTCTTCAAAAACATATTTACGAAAAAACATTTCAATAATAATATATTTTGTAGTGAAACTTTAAAAATAAAACAAATCAAAAATTAATTGAACCGTACCAAAACCAAAGAGAAACTAATATAATTGAGATAGCTTAAAAAAATTAATTTTGATTATACATTATCAAATACTTAAAAAGTTGAGATAGTATAATTTTTTAAAAATAACTGACCGAACCATCTCATTGACACCTCTACTTTCAATATACTTTCTCCGTTCAAAATAAATGTTATTTTAGTCCCTCTATTTCTCTGAGGTAGTGATAAGGTCTGTGTATATTTCACCTTCTTCAGACCCCGCTTGTGAGATTTAGTGCGTATTTTGTTATTGTTTGTTTAGCAAATAAATTATTTATATCTATTAAAAAATTAAATTAAAAACAATAACTGTATAATACTAGACCACTCCTATTTAATAAATATATTTTAAAAATTTAAATACTTTTAAAAAGATAAAATATAAATATTCAACAATGCCGTCTTGGGATCAAACTAGAAAAAGTAATTTTGTCTTTTTTCTGAGTCTATGCCACCGAAGAGTACACACATGTCATCCAAATAAATTATAAATATTCATATGTACAAAATTATTTTATTAAGTATAAAAATTATTATTAAATAAAAAAGTATATAAGTCATATCAATTAAGATAAAAATATTATGTATAAATATATCTCATATATACTTTTATTTTTTTACAAGATTAATATATCACGTATAATTTTGCGAATTAGAGTAGAAGGCTAATAGGTTAGCAGGGGTAGCCGTGGGGTATTGTAGGATGTTGTCTTTATATGTATTATGAGTGTGTTAAATTTAACGATTTTCATTAATAGTCGTTCTTCCTATTTCTTTCTTGTCCTTTCATTTTTGTCCTATCTAGTTTATTCCGTCAATGGGTTGTTGAGAGGAGAGTTTCTAGGAAACAACCCCTCTACTTCTATGAGGTAGTGGTAAGGTCTGCGTACATTCTACCCTCCCCAGACCCCACTTGTGGGATTCCACTGAGTATGTTGTTGTCGTAATATATCATGTATAATTTTTAATATTATATATTGAACTACTTATGTTGGAGGGTATATTCCTAAAAGAAAATTCCTATAAAGAACTCATGATAAGGTTCAATAATAGGATGTTTGAACATGGAGAAAATATGTGCAAATCCTCTAGCTATAATCTTTCTTGTTTGTTTTTTCCTTGTTGGTACCTCCTTCAACATAAGTCTTATATTTCCATTTAACACAATCACTTCAATATCTCCATCTTATATTACTATGACTAGTAATTCATACTTTGTTGAATCAAAAATCAAGCAAATTAATAACAATAATAACAACAATAATCGTTCGATCGCGCGATTTGCTTACTTGATTTCAGGATCAAAGGGTGATCTTGAAAAGCTATGGAGGTGTTTGAGATCAATGTATCATCCATGGAATTACTATGTTGTTCATTTGGACTTGGAATCAAATGTACAAGAGAGATTGGAACTTGGTTTGAGATTGAAAAAAGATGAAATGTTTGCACAAGTTGGAAATGTTTATATGATTAGTAAAGCAAATATGGTGACATATAGAGGACCAACTATGGTGGCTAATACACTTCATGCTTGTGCTATTCTACTTGAGAAGCATAAAGATTGGGATTGGTTTATCAATTTGAGTGCTTCTGATTATCCTTTGGTTACTCAAGATGGTTAGTACTCTAGTCCCTTTACCACTTATTTGGCTTTTATTTTCCGTTTTAGTCTGTTTCAGGAAAAAATCGAAAAGTCTTCTTTATTCTCTTAAGCTCTGTATTAAGTCAAATCAGATCATTCTGTTGTTTTAAATGGAGGGATCAATTATTTTAAGAAATCTTTACACAAATAGACAGATAGATTTACTATTTACTTTTTTTAGTCAGTATATACATAAATTATATTTCCTTTGTCCATCCTTACTTGTTCACTATACTATTAGTAGGGATGAATTCAGACTTTTCTTTAAAGGGTTCAAAATTAAAAAAAAAACAAATTCACAAACTAATCGAAGGGGGTTTGACATTTATTATATATACGAGAAGAAATTTATTTTTATCATATAAAAATAATATAATTTTTCACGAAGGAGGTTCGGATGAATCCTTGATCACCATGTGGCTCCGCCAATACTATTTGAGATGTCCAATAATATTTGTTTAGTTTATAAAATTATTGAATAATTTATCATTTTATGTTTATTTCCCCCTTGCTATTGAATACTAATATTCCTTTTTCTGTTTAGATGGCTTAATTTAATAGAGTTGATTTGGTAAAATCATACTATTTCTTAATTTCTAGTGAGGGTTAAAAGTATATTTCATGAAGTTGGACTCTTTGATCTAAAAATAATATTGTATACATAGATTAAAAAAATAAACTTTTAGTCTATTTATTTGGAGGATTGCCCTCCCATTCGAAATGTTTTTTTTCTTTTTGAAAATTTCAACCTTATTGACTTATGCTTTTGTATTTATATAAATTGTTGAATTTCATTGGCAAGGGAAAATCTTCTG
The DNA here is from genome assembly GCA_029948455.1 of Solanum rostratum. Classification (NCBI taxonomy): domain Eukaryota; kingdom Viridiplantae; phylum Streptophyta; class Magnoliopsida; order Solanales; family Solanaceae; genus Solanum; species Solanum rostratum. The sequence continues at coordinate 77,493,429 of CM057046.1, forward strand.
TAACATACATTAAAAGTGGTTGGAATTAAAGTTGCTATAATTGTAGGTCCACATTCTAACCATTGAAGTTATTTTGAATCCCCTTGTTTCGAGGTGTTTGAATAAATTTTTTAGATGACTTATAAGCTCAACGTCAAAAGTCAGCTTTTGAATAAACCTATCCAAACACACTGCCACTTACTTCTCTATCTCTCACAAGTTAGGGATAAAGTCTACGCATACACTTTCTGATTTACTTAAACTTTTAAATGAAATATCTTTAATTTTCCCCCTCTTTGTGCAGATCTACTCTACACATTTTCTGATTTGAAACCAGACCTGAATTTTATTGAGCACACAAGTGACCTAGGTTGGAAAGAGTATGTTCTCTCTTTCTCACTTTATCAACGAGGAAATTACTAGGTGGAGAATCGTTCAAATAGTCAACCGTCTGAGTTAATAAGATCCCTGTGTAACTGTATTATGGTTTGCAAATTTTGCAGGGCCAAAAGGGCAATGCCACTAATTATAGACCCAGGATTGTACAAGACCACAAAATCTGATTTAATTTGGGTCACACCACAGAGACCTGCTCCAACAGCCTTTAAACTCTTTACTGGTAAGTTTGGACAAGGAAATTTGCATTTTAGAAATGGACATATGTTAATTTTGTACCATATGAGTGTCATACATGAATTCAGGACGTAGAATCAATGAATTCGACCTGATGGGGCGTCACGATTTCTGTTTCTTCATTATGAAACGATATACATTGTCTGTGTAATTTAACAGTCGGAGATCATTCTTATAGACCTTACTCTAAAGAATGTTACAAACATGACACAGGTTCAGCTTGGATGATCCTTTCACGTGCATTTGTGGAATACTGCATATGGGGATGGGACAATCTCCCTAGGAATCTACTTCTGTACTACTCTAATTTTGTGTCCTCTCCAGAAGGCTACTTTCAAACTGTTGTATGCAATGCACCAGAGTTCATTTCTACTGTTATTAACCATGACATGCACTATATTTCCTGGGATGTTCCTCCAAAACAGCATCCACACACACTGTCCCTGAATGACACTGCAAAGATGATTGCAAGTGGCGCAGCGTTCGCGCGCAAGTTCAAGCAAGATGATCCTGTTTTAGACAAGATTGATATGGAATTACTTAACAGGTATAATGGTAGCGTCACACCTGGTGGCTGGTGTGCTGGAAATCCTCCTTGTTCTAAAGTTGGAAATCCAACTAAACTTAGACCAGGTCCAGGGGCTCCAAGGCTTCAACGTCTTATTGGTAGACTCGTATTGCCAGCTAAATATAGTCAGAACCAGTGTAACTAGATTTATGTTTTATTTTCATCCTTGCTTGCTGATCCACAAAAGGAGGAGCAAGAATGTAACATTACAGAGCCAGACAAACACTGAATTCGACCATTAGTCGACTGAAAAGGCTAGAATATAACACTAAAAGACCCCCTCCTAGAACAAAAGTTTTAACTTCTATGCACCGTCAGTATACAAGTTTTCCAAAGAATCAGGTAAATATGACCTGCAATGACAGGTCTGTCTATAGTAGATATAGTTTAGTATCATAATAAACAGCCTCAGAGTAGAACAGAAAGTAATCCAAACAAGTCACGTCAGCCATTATCTCCCACTGAAACGATGGAAACTTGGTATATTCATAATTTTGCATGTTCTTTTGTCAAATAAGTTGGCTGGTCATGAACAGCATACATAATCCTAGACAGAATGTACTCGAAAAATGCGTAATCTCAAATGTCACCTCTGTCTCCTTGCACTCGCGTGTTTAGCAGCTGATCAGATCAGTTGAACTGAATGAGATACAGCATGGATTCTAAAACGCCGCGTGTATTCTTCAACTTACTGTCATCAGGCAAAGATATTACATTCCTGAAATGTTACATTCCTGAAATGTTCGTTAGACCTTAAAATTACAGAATATACAAAGAGAATTAACACTGCATCTCTTCTTCTCATACCCCTAACCAATATCTATTTACAGCACATACCACCATGAGAAAATTTCCGTACTTCCAATGAGTTGCTTCCTCTATGAACTAACTACAAAAATATTTGTTCTAACTTGATGGCAATATCAACTTCCTCGTTGCCATGGCATCGGATCGAGTTTATCTCAGCTAGGACAATATCTTGGTATAACCCCCTCATTTACTTTTGCTGAAGTCTTCTCCTTCACAGCTTTCTTCATCTTTAAGTAACTAGCACATTATACCATCTCCAAGACCTTGATATTTCCCATAGAATTGGCGGCAACTAAGGTAGGGGACTGACTGCGCCAACACACAGATGAGATGAACTGTGCACTGTCGTCCACTTCATCACCAGAAAGTGGATCTGTGCAGTTAAATTTAAATGACAATGCCGGCATGGGAAAAGCTTTGTGGTATATGACAACCTGTAGCATGACATAAAGTACCAATTACACATTAAAGATGAGTGGCAATCAGCGCTAATAATCACCATAAATGGCATCAGATGATGGAATATGTTGCTAGGACTCTTCAGAAAATATTGACGACTGCATGTAGGATCTCCAAAAGTAATATATCATTGGAGGCTCCGACATGGGTGCGGGACATTTTTGGAGAGTCTAGGCAACATACACATTATGTGCAAAAGCTTATAAGATGGGAACTCCAAAAGAAAACTGCATGTTTTGGAGAGTCTTGGGCAACATACACATAACGTGCAAAAGCTTATAAGATGGGAACTCCAAAAGAAAACTGCCTAAATTCAAAGATGAACTACAAATACTAATTTATTTCTTTTGAGGTGGGGATTGTGGGAGGAGAATGTTTACAGAAAATAACAACCAAAATTTCCTCTCTCTGTGTGTATATTATCTGAGGAGAGAATTACAGATTAGAAAGAACTACTGAAGATGCAGTCACAAAAAGTAGTTTTCTTCCTCTTGGCAGGCTGTTGAATAGTTAAGGTTTGGAGTTGGAGGCTCGATAATATGGACTGAAGCTTTCCGCACAGAGTATCTAGAGCATTATCCAGGTACCAGATATTCTTCTCTGGGAAATACCAGTCTATCACTTCATCTCCTTGTATAATATTTACTTCATTAAAGAATGAGCACTTTGTTCTTTAAAGGATCAATAGAGGCTCCCCAATACAAGAATCAAATCATAAATTTTATTTTTTTATTTTGATCAAGCAAAGGCATTTTCATTCATAAACATGGCTGAACTGGCTATATACATGGGGTATATCAAAAGGTAAGATTCTACAAAATATGATTCTCTGCAAACTCCGACCAATTATCTATACAAGAAGTTACTTTCTATCTACACCAAAAGGTAAAATTCTACAAAATATGATTCTCTACAAACTCCGACCAATTATCTATACAAGAAGTTACTGTCTACACCAAAAGAAAATAAGGGAGCGGAGACGACTCCTCAACTGAGAGAGACTCAATTTAACTCCTTCAAAAGTTCTCCTATTTCTCTCTCTCCAAACTACCTACATTAATGCAAGTGGGGTGGAACCCCGTTCCAAGCACCGGGTCTTCTCCTCCTCCTCCTGCTCTTCCACTGAACATCAGATCTTTCACAGTTCTTGGCATTGCCAAGGGAATATGAAACCACTTAAACATATCAAATCATATATATATAACAAGTTAATGAATTCTCTATTTTGGATAGATATCAGTTTCCTATCCATATTCTCCATTTAGTAAATTGTGTTTTAACTGATACAGTTTTAGAATCGCATTTAATTAATTGCAGCTGTTAAAAAGTTAGTAAGAGTTAGTTAAACTGGATGTTAGTTAGTCCAGTGATGAGTTCTCAAATTTAATATTGGCAGGAAAGTTGGCGAGCCAATTTCCAGCTTATTCCTCTAGTATAAATACATGTAATGTAATCATATTTGGAGTTCATCTAACATACAACACCCATTTCAGCTATCAATCTTTTGAAAATGTTCTAGGAATCTTCCCCCTCCCTGAATTGTTTGACCTCTTCTTGAAATTACCCTTTCCTAAAGTTTATTTTTATCAGTTTTAATTCATTTGTTTGTATCAATTAATATCAGGAACATTCGATCCTCACCTCAAGCCTTTACCACAGAAATGTGATGGACAATGGACATGAAAGAGATGGAATTAGTGAAGAAATATTTAGGAGATCAATTGGGAATTACAGCATATGCAATCGATTGTATAGTTAATGGATAAAATGGATGTACAAGAAAGAACGAGGAATCTACAGCAGTTTGAAGGAAATTCTTCAATCATCCATGAGTTTGAAGAACCATATTTCTCGGGACACCAGCAAATAGATTAACGTTTCAGCCCATCTCTTTCACTCATTCGTCGAAGTCAAAATTTGAAGAGTCTGATCTTAGGAGCTACCTGTATAAATTTGGATTATTTCTTTTTAATTGATAAAGTACTATTGGAGCAGAGGGTCAAGGCAGCTGAAGTTCACTTTAAGGCAGAAGTATCCAGTAGCACGTAGCTTTTATGCGTGAAAGACAACATTTAGCATATTTATCCTGGGATGAATACGTATTGAGATGATGATCCTATGGCTTAATCGGAGAATTTGAGCCAGATAGGAGACATTACGGTGTACCATGGTGATTTTGATCGACTGCTAGCCAGGTCATCTGTCTCCCACTTATGCAGTCAGTTGGTTTCTAGCTGGTCTGAAACGAGAGCTCAGCTCAGGGAGAGTTCTAAGAAAAGGAGACTTCAAATGTTAGCCAGACTACAAGAATTAGCCCTTTTTTCGTCAGTCTTAAGTCCCTAAAATTATCCCAATACCATCATCCCACTGTAAGAAGGAAGACTCAAAAAGTCTTTTAGGAAAGATTGGTCAAACATAAACTGTTTTTCTAGAACTGACAAAAGCGTTACCAAATGCAAATGCATTTTAGTCAGGCATGTAGTCTGCTCTTGCATTAATGATCACCAATATTCCCATACTTACACTGGCACCTTTTTGTATTGTTTAGCTAGCATGGGTTCAGATGAAGAGACTTTCGAAAGCTACGGCTTTTCTCTTAGAGATATAAAATGGACATGAAATTAGGTGACTACAGGAAGTCAATGACCAACAAAATCAGATTATAGTTGGCTGATGTATGTGAATTTGGAGCCATAGAAGTAACTGAAATCCTTTGGTTTCCTCTTGAAGCTTAATGAGAACTACTTTTTGCAGACCATCTATTAATCTACTCATGCAAAAGATTAACTTAAGGCACCAACTGGCACTCTGAGGCAAGTAAAGGGTAGCCACCACAAGGATACATGCAAGGATGCACTTGTTTGATCAGGTCTAGTTATCCCATTGATGTGCATACCTCAATGGTGTATATGGTCCAAGGACAATCAGGAAAAATTCAATCTTGTACATGCACAATATAACCCAAAGGCATACATATGCATGTCTAAATAAAGATGTGTATCATACTGCACTAATGGCAATTGGCACATGATGGAACATGCACAAGCCGTAACATGTCATATAAAGCATGCAGACTACACCTAGTGTTCAGGGTGCCAAATTTCATTTCATAGAAGTGAGTTCTGACCAGCCTGTACTTTGTTTCCCTACTGGTAGTCATATTGTATTTCAGCATGACGGGTCATATTGTATGCCTTCTGGTAATTGATTACATTTCATAACTGGCATTTAGTATTTTTAGCATATTTATTATAAACACCTATCTGAAACTTTAAACACAAATTGCAGCCGCATGTATCTGCCTTAGATATGATGCTCAAGGAACCATTTCTAGTCAAACTATTCCCTTCAATATAGATGTAAGCAAACATTTTCTGTGCAAGTATTACTCAAAACTCATTTAAAATGCATTCAAGTACACAAGTACAGATTCAACTTTATGGTAATAAATAATACCTCATTTGTCTCTGAGCCAGTTGCTACGTAACCATCAGATACAGATAGGCCAACAAAGTTCTGAAACAAAGAAATGCTTTTATCAGTAGCAAAGCAAATTCAAGCACAACTACATTATCATGGAAAGGGAAGATACAAAGTACTAATCAGGAGCAAGTTGTACGAAGATACTAGAGACATGATTTGGTTACTTTTGGTGATGACTCAGAAAGAAGAAAGCGGTGGCAGTGTTGATGATACAACACAACTTTTTTAAGGTATGGCTGAGAATTAATTCATAGAACATAAGCTTCTATGTACTCGATATAAGTTACGTGTCAATAATCTACCATTTGAATAACTACAATATAGAAAGAGTACAATCCTGTTTTTGGTGCACTAAACGGTATTCTAGTGACACTGAAACAATCCTAGATGTTCTAAGCACAATTTAGGATTGGTTTCATATCTGGTATATTTTGTATCTACTCCATTAGTAAATTGTTTTTTAACCTAAATACTGGTTTTAATACAAAGTTACCTTACTCACAAAAATATAGAGTACAACATGACATAATGATGTCACTATCTGTCGTATGTGTGTTGAATTTATTGTATTTACATATTGACATGTGCTTTTCGTAAATAGTCGCTCCTTTTATTTTGATTTCTAGTTCTATTTCTCCTTTTGTTCCCTTTCCTTCCCTTTGCCATATCTAGTTTATTCTGCTTATGGGTTGTTGAATCGAGGGTTCCCAGGAAACAGCCTCTCTACTTCTATTATACGAGGTGGTGGGAAGGTCTGCGTACATTTCTACCCTCCCCAGACCCCACTTGTGGGATTTAACTGGGTATGTTGTTTGTTGTTGTAGTACAACATGACATAAGAATCCTTGAAGACGTGCCTTATAGGCTAGACCGGAACTGATTGTCTACCTATTCTACATAAGCTTTGAGCATATTTATTAAATTTACGCGACATGTACACATTAAAACCCTTCCTTTCTTTGTCCGTCTCTTTTTCATCTACTCATTCTGGTTTAGTCCCTGTTAATGCTTCCACCTACTTTCTTTTGTAAGCCTCTCTCCCCTCCGTTTATTTAATCCGTCATGAAAGTTATTCAAATCTCCATTCTAATTCATCTATTTAAAAGTCTTCCATGACAGTGGAACAGGAAAGGCCTTCCAGGCAGACTTGTGGCCATTGGGCCCATAAGTAGATTCTACCAAGGGTTGTTAAGTATCAAGTTGGTAGTCAACAATCCAACTTTTCTCGTGGTTCTAAGGAGGATCAAAACAGGGTTGCAATCACTTGAAGGACTGGATATCTTTGAGTGAGGGAAGGGTTGAGACTCATTTGGTGTGAGGCGGTGTAAGGCCCTGAAACTTCTAAAAAATTATTTGGGATAATTACAATCCTAATTGCATTATTCAGATAGTCCTGAGTTGCGTATGGGCCCACATGAAAATCGTGGTGTGTTTGGACATGATAATGTATGCATGGTATAATTTGGAAGATGTAGAAAGGATAAAACAACAAGAAAGTTGAACAAGCGGGCAGCCTACAGAGGCTTCTCACAATACCCTTGCGACATGAGCCTATCGTGAGAAAGCTGAAAGAAGTCAGGAACCATACATCACAGTTAGGCCAACTGCGAACAGACCGCAAGAAAGTTATTTGGCAAGGCGATGGCCTCACGTCACGAGTCTATTGCAAGCGCCTGATTGTGTAAATACTGGGTAGATCATAGTAAAGAGAAGGGTATGATATATTGGACAATAAATAATATGTTATGTGTATAATTGGAATCTAAGTTACTTGGACTCTTCGCTTTTGGTGCTGCACTTGTGTCGACACTCGACATGACGTAAGTGCGAGTGTGGTTGTGGGGTTTGTACCAGAATTGATGAACCAATTTTAAGTACTTTGACCAAAATCGATGGAGATATTCAAGATAGATATATACAATGATTTCTGTAATCAAAACAAAAACTACGATGGAGTTGAAGAAAATGGAATATCTTGTATATAGAAATTTCTATGGAAGCCCTTTTCATTATATATCCTTTTGGATTCTTTTCTTGATCAATATTTCTCCTCAGGATACCTTGCAACTTCTCCACATGAAATTTCATTATTCAGACACATAACTCTATTTTAGATATTTGAATTATTTTTGACCGAATCTCACACTCGTACCCATACATGAATCCATACCCCTGAATCTTATAAATAGTATCTTGAAGGATCTGAAATCTAGACAACTATGGCAAACACTTGCACCCAAGTCTAAGCAACTTAGATTGGAATAAAAATATAAGTGTTTATAACCTAAATATGAAGCTAGGGAACAAGAGGAATTCGAGAATCATGCAAATGTCAAGAAATTCTAACAAATGAAACAAGGACTAACTAATATATATAATGAATTTAACCATGATTTTTGAAGTAACGCTACAGACCATAAGTCTAGTTTACAACGCTTCAAACCATTAATCAATCAGGATTATGTACAAAAGTTATGAAATTTTTACTAAAGGGTGGCAGCACAATCTGCCCCATTGTGAGAAGAAGGATCTCTGGGACTTGCGACTTGATCGTGAACCAAGTGTTACTGAAGCCCTCTCACCTATATAAGTTCCAGAACAGGGATTTCATGTTAAAACCAAGAACCAGCTAGGGCTGGTTTTTTTGGTATGGTTTTCATCCTAAGGATACTTCCAAACATCAAGGTGAGTTAGATATGTATTGTTTATGTTATTTAATGTTCAATAGCATTATTTTAACTCCCAAAACATGTGATCTTTTCAAGAAATCTCAATCTACCAAAAATTCTTCAAAATAGAGATCTTCAAGATCCGTCTCCGAGTAGTAATCCCACAACTCAAGCTTTGACAATGAAGTTGAAATAAGTTTGTCAAGTAGATAAGTGGGTAGAAATTGTGCTTTAAATATAGTATTGAAATAACTCCAGAAAAGGATGAGCTGGGGGGAGAAGATGATGAATAGTAATTCCGAATTCGGTATACTAAATGATGAGTTCAACAACTACTATAATGACTCCAATGACTTGTAAATTCTATGAATTGAATTTATGGATCTAAATTGCAGAAATTATGAGGGAGATGGAAGACAATGAATGAATCCTAGATGGGCTATGTTAAATTTTTGTGCCTAACATTGATGAAAATACAATCACGTTTATGTAGATTGATTGTAATGAAACATGTTGGCTGTCATTTAGTTAACTGGATGAAAAAGTTTGATGCTATTTTCTCAAATGACATGATTTCAAATGTACATATATCTGGTTAGAAAGTGAATGGGAGTTCATAGGGGTGAGCAAGCAATCACTCTCCATGTTTTTCACAAAAAATATGGTTTGTGCTATCTTGAGAATGTTTCATGAAATATGTTACTTTACGTTTTGAAATATGAAATAGCTCCCCACGTTATGTTTCATAATTGTTTATGAATATTTTTTCAAGTACGATAAATATGTTAATTTGAGAAACCATACTTTAGACTTATAATATGCTTATGAACTCTATGTTATTATATCACACATAGAGAGTGGCTGAGCCAGGATTTTTACGAAGGAGGTTCAAAATTTGAAAGTAGACATATGAACTAGTCGAAGGTGGTTCGGCATCTACTATATATACATATAAAAATATTTTAACCATATATAAATTATATAATTTTTCGGCAAAAGGGGTTCGGATGAACCCGCTGACCAAAGGGTAGCTCTGTGCTTGCACATAGATGATGCTTAAGGGCCATAGGAGCCAAGATATGAATTAATTATCACATGGATCATGATGTCAAAGCTTTTAAAGTATAGATGACGAAAACGGGCATATATCGAAGTCAAATGTTTTGGAAGTACCCTTTGGTAACTGAGAGGGGATTTGAATGCACAAATCGAATGCCTAGCAACCACACATGCAGGCGTGAGATCATAGTTGAGACCATAATTGAATAACTACTATGTGGCCATGTGATTATTTCTAGCATTTCCATGTGAAAACATACAACATTATAGTGAGAACGGGCATAGATCAGACGTCATGATAGACACATGGTGGTTAAAACATGTTGGTGTCTACAGGTACTCCCCAATAAATATATAAAGTTATAAATGTCTCGTGATTTTGACATGTTATATAACAATTAAATTTGTATATATCGCACCCCTTTTTTAAAAGAAGTTGTCCCAACATTAAGTGAGGGAGTTGGATACTTAAGTGTTTGTATGAGCATAGTTAGCAGTTGAGGTAGGCATTCAACTCCTCCAGCTTTGTTATGGTGAGTCTTACTACAGTACTTATGAGAGTAGTCATGTCGTTTAGTATTTTGTCTTGCCCAGTTACTACCCGCACAATTATGTATTATTTAGTCAGTTAGAAGCTCATTGTACACTTTGACTTGATGTATCTATATACGTTAGGGTAGTGTTCACCATATTTTACATTTATGTATAAATTTCAAAAATATTTGGAGACAAACCAGCCATACGTTAAATTTAAAGATTATGAATGCTTTAGTTCGTGATGCATACAGAGTCTACGAATGGGTATGAAATGTTCAGTTGGTTCTCTCAATGCAAGTTAGGGTGCCGGGGACTCGTCATGCAGTCATTCAGTTTTGGGGAGTGACAGGCAGGTAGCAGGGGTTGGAGTGAGCAGATATGCTTGTGATGTAGTTCGGAGTAGATGATATGCAGAGAATCAAACATTTTAAACCTAGACTATGAATTTTTAAAACTTTTTAACTACAAAAGATTGTGATTCACTGTATCTGGAACTTGTACTACTCACAAATTAATATCCAATTTCTGTCCAGCATGATAGAAAATATTCTAGATTAGCTACAGTACAGACCCAAACCTACCTATTAGTCGTATACAAGAAAGTTATATGTCCACGGTTGGGAAATTGGCAAATTCATTTGTATTCAGATCTTGACTTAACAAATCAAGTGAATACAATTCACAAAACATAGAAGATATAATCTTTTTTTGGATATCATGGGTGTCACTCTCCTATTCTTTTTTTTTTTAAAGAAGAACGAAAAATTGAGAGAAAATTGAACTCCTGAAGGACAAAAACAAGACAGGGAATGGCTTTAACTTAACTGTATGGGAAACTTAGACCTCTCTAACTTCATTATTGAGAACGTTACAAGACAACAGATCATTATTCAGGTGTAGGATCAAAGTATGATACCTTTACATTCATATGTCCAGTGAATGACTGAAGAGGAGAATCAAGAATACGAGACGTGCATGTTGTCAGATCCCACAGCTTTATTGTATTATCTGTAGATGCAGACACAAGAGTTGTTGAATCGATGAACTTGACATAGCTCACTGTCTTGTTGTGCCCAATCAACGTGTATAGAGGCAACTTTGAGTTTCGTAAGTCATAGTAATATATCTTATGATCTGCTGAACCAAAAGCAAGGGCCCGTCCAGAATCAGCAGGGAACTGAACACAGCAGACATTGGCTTTTGTTTTTATGGTTCCAACACTTACTCCCTGTGGCAAACCAGGTAAGACAAACCAACTTATTACACATCCACATTCAATCAACACAGCAACAATAACTAGATGACTGTAGTACATTTAGTTTTAAAGCTGACATCCACCAAATGCAAAAGTAGAATTGCCTGATTGATATTCCAAAGCTTTACAGAACCATCATCGCTCCCGCTTGCTAACATGGTTGGGTCAGCTACTGAAAAGTCAACAGACCAGACACGTTTCTCATGCTCTCTCATCTCCATGAAAAGCTGACTTCTTGTGACATCCCATACCTGTATTATATATCTAAGCAAATGTCATTCTGATTCTGCTAAATAAACAAGATTTAATGATCATGAGTTTGACGTACCTGCACCACACCTTCAAAGTTACTCGAGGCAAGCTGGCTTTTGATATAGCCATTCCAACATATACTGCTTAACTTTGATCTATTAGCCATTTCAACAACTGGATAGTGAATATCACGATCCGCATTTAGAATTGAGTTATATTCAAAAACTTTGATCTTCTTATTTACACCAGCTGTTGCAAAAAATTCACCATCACGATCAAAGCTGAGAGAACATACGAGATTGGAAGAGTTTAGAAGATCCCCTTGCTTTAAATCTGCCTTCACTTCTAACTTGCTATAAGAAAAATACTTGCACAGACCCTCCAAGTATGAATTGATCCATGCCATCTGTCTATTTCCATTGCACCCTCCCTTTGATGACAAATTACTCAGAGAACTCCTTTCAGTAGCTGTAGCGGAACTTTTACATTCCGGACTTGTTTGACAGTTTCTACTCATAGATTTGTCCCTTTTAATAACCCTGCGTCTTGTCATGAAATAAGCTGCCTCCAATTTTCTGAAGTTCTTCATCAACCGGGAACTTTTTGCCGAAATGCAGCCTTTATATTCAATATGCCTTTCGGATCTCTGGCTTTCATCTGGATGGCCATCAGATTCCTCACCTGTGCTGGGCCTAGACCTCTTTCTAGATCCAGAGCTCCCTGAATCATGATCTTCGGTATTTGTCCTCCGAGGATTCAAATGCTTAGCTGGTTCTAAGCTTGAGCCACCTTTCATCTTAAGGGGTGTCTGCATCTTAGTAGCCTCTTCTGCTGGTTCTAAGCTTGAACCTCCTTTTAACTTGAGGGTTGTCTGCATCTTAGTGGCCTCTTCTATATCAGACGAGACAAAAGACACTATTTCGTGCAAATTTTCCATAGCCTCCTGCTTTTTCTGTTGGATTAGCAAAAGGAACTCCAGCAATAATTCCTGCTCATCTATCTTTTCTCTAAGCTCTATTGCTGCTTCACGTTCTTCCAAGTCATGTCTTGGAGTTCTAAGGAATTCACTTTCTAGCAACTCACTGTCATCAATTTAAAGGAATGAATGAGGAGAGAGTGGCAAAGAGTCAAGGATATTGACGTTAAGATGATCAATTGCATTAATATCCATTTCAAGGAAAATCCGCTGAAAACAGCAGAGATAGTAGAACCAGAAGAGGAAATTCAATGTCAATTACCAGATATCTGAAATGCATTTCATGATTAGATCTAATGGACTCATTCAGTCAGAGAGTACTCACTAGAAGATAACTTTTATATCATCATTATCTATTTCATTTTACCATCAATGTTAGAATTATTTTCCCTTACCCTCCTTTCTACTACAAATGAAACAAAGGACATCTTTTTTCGTTTTTTGGAGACAGTAACAATTTGCATTTCTATTTCCAGAAAAGTCAAACCTGCCACAACATGTTACAGGTTCCTAATTACAAACTAAAGAGAGTATATAGGAAGATCTTCAATCCTATGACAAAAATTACAGGGATCCTAAGACATTCACAACTTATTCTAGATCTTCCATATATTCCCATTTACACCAAAAATGAAACAACACAGACAGTTCATCTTCATCTTCTGGATAGTGTTGCTCTTGTTCTGAAAACATCTGAGGTTCCTTTCTTTCCACATTGACCACCAAAGATAAGCTAATAAGGTTCAAAGATGGAAATTGTCAAGGAGATCAGAAATGATTTTGTAGATTGTATTGAGACAAAGCCTTAAGAACAGATTGCAAAATGCTGAAGAGGTAACCACGGAACTGCAGAACCAAGCCGTCCACAGAGGACGACTGAGCTGCTGGTTGGTTAGCTAATTATGCATGAAATCTAGTATTGCCATATCTTCATATAGACACCCTCCCCTCGGTGGGCGTAATTAGTTTACTTTACACAATGTAAATGTTCTTACTCCCAAGACACTCACCTAGATACATTGTATCAATCAATTCTTAATTAAGAAAAAAGGATACTGCTGTTGCAAGACATGTAATTTTTTTTTTTCTAGATTAATAACAAAAAGATAAAGGTGGGATCGCTGGCATTTGCCTTTAGTTCCTGCAGCTGGAATCTTCATCCCTGCAAAAGCTAAAATTCATGATACTTCCCTTTGAGTTTTCTGCCACAAAGGGAAATAGATACTCTAACATAAACCTTAGTAAGTAAACACTTCGGAAATCAAGAATTATAGGACCACAATCAAGGCTCTAAAGGATAATGTTATATATCAGTAAATATTACTCCTAGAAGACTTCAACAACAACCTGATAGATTGCAAACAAACAAAAAATAGCATTCCTCAAGGAAAAACTTTCTTCGGCAAAAAAGAATGCTCACCCTACTTTTGGCCGACTACTTGGATCCGGGTGTAGCAACCATAAGCAAAATGAAGCTTCCTTAGGCAATTTCAACAACAACTGTGGGGGTAGGACACGATGTCTTAGACATGACATATTTGCAATTTTCTCGTCCGATGAGTTGAAGGTGCAGTATAGCTAATCACAAATTATAAGCATCAATAAGACAACATCATCATGGAGGATACAGTAAAATTTAAGTAAGCACACATCTCAGCGCCACGGAATTACTAGCTAATTGCTACTAACCTCAAAGAGAAGCACCCCAAGTCGATAAATGTCTGAAGCACAAGTTCCTGGAGCACCATTAACCTCTTCTGGACTAGTGTACCAATTAGTTTCCAGGTGCAATATCTGTTTCATTGGAAAAGTATGCTTCTTGTTGTTTTCTTCCACTTGTCTATCCTTAGTAGCTTCCAAAGTCTGCACCATATGACCTGAACTAGACTGCAAGCAACTGCTTTCAGATGCTATAGCAGAGTCTTCCACTGGAATTTTCTCAACTTGCAAAGGTGAAGATGAACTGTTTGGCTCATCTTCACATGAATCCGATCCCGAATCGGAGCAGGAAGCAGATTCAATAAACGCAACACGGTTAAAAGAAGACATAACAAAACACGATGGCCTAACATTATGAACAGCTATCCCCTCAGTATGTGCCAGTTTTATAATCTCTACAATTTGAGTAAATATATGCAAACACTCAAGAGCATCAACAGTTCTCTCTGGATTATCCAACCAATGTCTCAAACTAACATCTTTACGATTGACTCCTGGACCCCCTTGATCTTTAAGACAATTAACATCAGATGACTCAATTTTCTCCCATCCTTTTGAGACAAATCCAGAATCATGAGATGCATCACTAGTTGACCTGATAGTAGTGTTACCAACACGAAATCTTGAAGTCCAATCTACAACACCTGAAGAATTCAAACCCCTTGAACTCTCAGACCTCTCCCTATCAGACTGAGTTGAACCCTCCATTGCTATCCACATACGACAATGCAATCAAGAAACTGGGAAATTCTCAGACTCCTAACACAACCCTCTACTTCCAACATAGCCATGTTGAATCAAGAACTCATTTTTACTACACAAAAATGCCAAAACATCATCTCACACAACTCTGTTAGTATCTGTTACCAGTCCTTCAAGACACCAACTTGTTTTTCAACAAAGATACCTGAGCAAAGACTAACAGCACCTCTCAAAATAGTATCAACAGAGAAAAAGCATTAACCTTGAGCTTGTATATCAGCTAGAGCAAAACAGAAAAAACAAGAACCACACAACAGATACTGCAGCTTTCTTAAAAAAATACAAAACAACAGTATTATTTTTTTATTGTAAGCAAGTACAACCTCACAAAATTGCTGAAAAAATGAAATCTTTTTTCTCTTTAAAAGAGGATGTGTGAACAGAAAAACAAGAAACAATATAATAAAAGGGGGGTTTCCAACATTAAAAATTCCTCAAAGGAAAAAAAGAGTGTACTACTGTACATTAATTTAATAATGATGTCAATGGATTTTTTTCCATTGATAAAGGGGGTCCACTCATTATCTACAACTCACTGATTTTTTAGCTTCTATTACAACCCAAGAACGTGGCACATCCATATCCTCAAAGCTCTGAGAGTAAGCAGAGATGCCAAATACTCACTAGTAATGTAGCTCATCTTCCTGTGGACCAAATCCCAAGAAAAATTGAATAACTAATTATCAGAAAAAAACGTCAACAGGTTATAGTGCTGGAAACAAGAACCATTCAATTCCAAGATGACAAACTACTCATTGGTTACCTTGACTATACATTCTAGTTTAGTACTAGTATCATATTATTATATTATATTAAATAAATAAAATTCTTGTAACATATCTAAATGACTAAAAATACATTTAAACTAGTATTTTTCCATAAACTTCATATCTTTAATTATTAGTCATTTCTTTTTATGTTATTGTTATTACTATTTCTAGGCTAAAACACACATCGAAATGGAATAAGTTTATTATATTTGTTTATCTAAACTATCAACTACAAACAACAATAACATACTCAATAAAATCTGAGAAAGATAAAATGTATGCAAACCTTACCATTATCTTATAGAGATAGAGAGTGTTTCAGAAAACACTCCTATCAAATATCAAGCCCCACAAGTAGAATTATCTAAATTGTCATTATTTATTTAATTATATTAATATATATATAAAAACTTAAAATTGTCAAAAGATAAAGAGTGATATTATATGATTAAAAATTAGGGTAAAGTAGGAACCTTTACATCATTTTCAAAGATGGAAACTTTATAGCCACTTGAAAAGAAATCCCTAAAAGATGACGTAAATCCGGAATTGATTTATCATTAATTTATTTAAACTGATGAAAAATGACACTTTTTTACTTGAACCCTTTCAAACCCTTGTCAACAAATTGGGCATTTAGAATGTTTCAACAAAAAAATCGAATTTAAAATTGGGTTTGAACCCTAGATTTGTCCAATTATATGAAATTGGCACAAATTAAATTAATCTTTTGATTATGCAATTTGTGTAAGAGGGAAAAATGAGTATCATATAACCAGAGCTAATCATGTAGGAGACGGAATCCTATATAATATAATAAAGTGAAAAATATTAAAAACACTCTAAAAGTTTCATCGTCGATCTCGACTAACTAAACTAAATATACTATCTGTCTATTATAAGTGTCAATAATACCTCTTAATTTAGCAAGAATGTGTATTTCATTTGTAAAGATTGAGAGTGTATTTAAGTTCTGTTTGTTAAATAGATGTTTATTTTTAACACTATTAATAATTCGAGAGTGAAACAACTAATTCATCACAAGTTTAAAGGTGTTTTTAATATTTTTCTCTATAATAAAAACACGTTTGATCAGAAATTTTTTGAATTTTAAATTTTTAATAATTAAAATATATACTAATAAAAAGATATTTATACTTTTTTTATCCTAAATTATTTTAAAAATTAAAAAAAAAAAGTTAATCTATAATTTTGGTTGAAAATAACTTTAGTTTTAAATATTATTTTTTATTTTAATTTTTTTTCTAAAATTACATTACATGTGAAGATTATGTGAAGATGGATATGGAGATGGAAGGATACAAATTTGAAAGACATCATACATTTTGCAGTCAAATTGTGATGAGGGAGTTGATCCGAATCTCTTCGATAAAAAATTATATTATTTAATATATTATTAAAATTATTTTTATATATATAATAAATATTAAAATATGGTTGTTAGGCATTTTAGTATTCTTAATTCTTTTGAAAAAGAAAATGGTCAAGATATGGTTGTTAGGTGTTGCTTGTATGATTGTTACCTATTGTTTTTTAATGTATTATTTTTTTTGTAATTTTAATTTACATTGTTATATTTTGATTTGACAAAGAATTTGAAAAAGTAAATAATTTTTTCAAAATTTGTGTAATTGAATATAAGTTTAAGTGTAAAAAACTACTCTTTAATTTTGTAATTATTAATATGTGATGTGAAGAGGAAATTAAAAATTGCTAAAATGAAAAAGACACATTTTCAAACGAACTAAAAAGAAAGTAGGATAAATAAATTGAAATAGAGAAAATATATTGTATTGTGTTATTTTGTATTGTATTATATTTACTTTAATCGATAACATTTTGATAGACTATATCATTTCAACAATTTTGAAAAATAAACCTACAAGAAAGCAGGATATGGGATAAAATCACTATAAAAAGATAGGGTAAAGGATAAATAACATTATATAATAAGTAAAAATAAAATAAGAGAGAAAAAAAAAAAGATAACGACACAACTACATCAAATCAATCGTTATACAGAATGAGACTTTTCTCGCTATTTAATGATGAATTTAATTACAATATTAATAAAATTTAAATAACAACCAAAATAAATATTATATTTAAACTAATAACACAATATTATATAATTAATGTATGAGTTACTTTATTTGGTCTTCAATTTATTCTGCTTAATGGAGATGGTCTTTAATGTAAAACAAAATTTGTTCACTTTGGTCTTTTATAAAAAATGGTGGATTAGCTTAATCATAAATCGCACGTCAATAACGAAATTTATCATTTTCCAAGTTTATTTAAAAAAAGTGGATCTAACTAAATTATTATCTACAAATAATTTTTTATATGTAATAATAATTAATACGACCTCATTGTCAAGTGTTACAAGACCTCGTGCATTGAAACCCGTAATCGTGGTCCTTGGACCCTAAATTATTAGTATGGAATATTTTCTTTTTCAAATGAAATTCTCTAGTACATGAAAAAGCGAAATAGTGTGTGTTTTTCCCAGTTTGTTTAATCATTGTTGAGTATGCTAATATTTATTATTTTTAAATATATTTTTTTATTTATTATTTAAATACATCATATTGAAAAATATTTATTATTTATAGCAACTATTTTATGTAATAAATGTGAATTATATATGTAATATATATGTATTATAAATATATCAAAATATATTATACTTATTTTGTTAATATATTAAAAATGAATTATGCATATAATACGGATGTATTACACTATATATAAAAGTAATTTTGCGATGTATTAGGTATATTTTGATAAAAGAATATGCTTAAATTTCCTTATAAAAATTGTTGTATACATGGATAAGTTAGATAATTCTTATTGGCCAGTTTATTTTAGACAAAGGTTGGCTAAGTTGTTGGGCCAAAGGCTAAACTATAAAGAAGCCTAATATTAGTCAAAAATTATAAAAAAATATACATCGATAATATAACTTATCAAAAGTCATAGAAATTATATATTGACTATATAATGTAACTTATATATACATGGACTATACACTAACTATACATTACGATACACTCAAAAAGTTGAATGTAACTTAATTATTACATGTGAAGTGTACACTCACTATACATTATTATACACTTAAAAAAGCTGAGTGTAGCTTAATTATATATGAAATATACATGAAGTATACAATGACGATTCAATCTTGAAAACTCAAGATTATACATTAAACAATCATAAAATTTAAATATGAAATTAGTCCTCTCAATGTTTTGAGTCTTTTGATATATAATTCGCTCGAAATGATTCACGTTTTTGACAAATCAATTTTTTTAAGAAAAAAGAGAAGACGAAGAAGATCGATAATGAAGAAGAAGAGGAGGAGGAAGAGAAGCACCAGCAACACCAACTAAACATCTTTCACTAGTTTTCAGACCAAACATATCATAAATAAAAATTATAGTTATATGGCGTAATTTTTTAACTAAAAAGTATGAAGAATTATCATAAAAATAAGGAGCAATAAAGGTTGTGAATGTTATTATATCTGATATTAAACATAATGCGAATATACATGAACGTAAAAAGTGATGTGCAAGAGTGGTTTAAAAAGAAATGTTTATCATTTTACCTATTTTATATCAGAATAAGTTATTCCAAAATTACCTATATACACTCAAAAAGTTGAATGTAACTTAATTATTACATGTGAAGTGTACACTCACTATACATTATTATACACTCAAAAAAGCTGAGTGTAGCTTAATTATACATGAAATATACATTGGATATACATGAAGTATACAATGACGATTCAATCTTGAAAACTCAAGATTACCATTAAACAATCATAAAATTTAAATATGAATTTAGTCCCCTCAATGTTTTGAGTCTTTTGATATATAATTCGCTCGAAATGATTCACGTTTTTGACAAATCAATTTTTTTAAGAAAAAAGAGAAGACGAAGAAGATCGATAATGAAGAAGAGGAGGAGGAGGAAGAGAAGCACCAGCAACACCAACTAACCATCTTTCACTAGTTTTCAGACCAAACATATCATAAATAAAAATTATAGTTATATGGCGTAATTTTTTAACTAAAAAGTATGAAGAATTATCATATAAATAAGGAGCAATAAAGCTTGTGAATGTTATTATACCTGGTATTAAACACAATGTGAATATATATGAATGTAAAAAGTGACGTACAAAGGTGATTTAAAAAGAAATGTTTATCATTTTACCTATTTTATATCAGAATAAGTTATTCCAAAATTATTATATCACCCAAGGAAAATGATAACTTATTCCAATACTAATTATTAATCTCGAGAAAAGTTATTTCAGATTTGCCAATCAAACAACAAATTAAGTAGCATCCTAATTTAATCCTAGGACTATTAAAGATTATCCTTCAAACCAAACAACCTCTTAGTTTATACACAACTTGACAAGAAAAGGCAATCTAAACACCCCTTAATCTTGTGATTTTAAACATGGCAATTCAATAACAATAACAACAACATACCCAGTGGAATCCCACAAGTGGGGTCTGAGGAAGGTAGAATCTACGCAGACTTTACCACTACCTCATAGAGGTAGAGAGGCTGTTTCCTGGAAACCCTTGTCACAAAAATATGGACTAAAATTACTAAAACGAGAACTAATCATTCTTTTTAACATAGACTAACTAAAAAATTATTTAATATCAGATAAATTGAAACAAAACGAGTAATTAAGTAGTAGTAGTCTATTTAATAACACAAACTTGTGCTACAAATTAACTTTGACCCAAGAGACAAAGACTTGGTAGAGTACATTGACTCCTTTTCATTTCGTGTTTAGCACAAGAATTCTTATTTCACCACAAATTACAAAGTAGTATTATTCATTAAAACACACATATTTCATTCATAATTTTATGCAAAAATGATCTTAATGACCACAAGTGCAGTCCACACAGGCACAGCTGCTGCCACACTTGCACTTTCCATCATGTTCTTCCATCATCACAACAGCCTCAATGTAACTACAAGAGAAGATATATACAAAATTATAAGTTTAGCGGTGGAGCCAAAAATTTGATTTGAACTCAAAAAATTAGGGATGATAATAGGATGGGGTGGGTTTAGATTATGCGGGGCGGGGTAGGGTTAAAGTTATGTGGGGGCGGGGTGGGTTGAAGTAACTGTTTTTAAAACTAATGCGAGTCAGGGCAGGTTACGGATTTAAAGAATCAAACAGGAAATTCAAAGATAATTAAATATTTTTTAATTAGTAAAAATCAAAGATTTAAACTTTTTATAGTAAACATTGACTTTAATTTTATTTTTTTCTTAAATTTAAACTAGACATGTCCGGTAAAATGTTAGTTGTTGAAATATTAATTAGAGGCTTTTAACTAATGATTAAGAAATAATGTTGAAATATCATTTAAAATAGTTAATTAGTTGTTGAGAAGTTAATTAGCGAATTTTTTTAAAAAAAATTAAGAATTTTTATTTTCATATTAATTCAATTAAAAAAATAAAAGAACTTAAAAATTTAAGTGAGGCGGATTTATATGGGGTGGGCGTGAGGCGAGTTGAAAATGAAAAATATCATCATGCGTGGTGAGACAGGCGGGACGATTTAAAAAATTTACGAGTTGAGCTCAACCTGTCCACCCTCGCCTCACCCTGCCCCGTCCCGCCCCGCCCCATTGTCATCCCTAAAAAAATACTACTAGTAATTAAGTGCCACATGTTAGTTAGAAGTCAAATTTGTGAACTATAGGCAATAGTATTTTTTGAATTTATTTTGCTTTCCCTTTGTTTTAATTTACACTGCTAGAAATAAAGTTCTTCTTTTTACTTCAAGGGTGTGTTTGGTATGGGGAAAATACTTTTTAGAAAATAATTTTTTATTTTCTCATGTTTAGTTCGCTTAAATTTTTTTAAAAATATTTTTAAATCAACTCATTTTTTTTTTAAATTTTAAAAAAATAATTTCCTTTAATAAACTAAATAAAATATTTTTCAAAACTCTCATTCAATCTCAAATTATTTTTTTATGCCATCACTGTGATGACCCCCTCCACCCAAAATATTAATTTTTAAAAAATATTTCACATTTTAATTTTTTCATCCTATTGCTACGCTGACCTACCTACCCCCACCCCCCACCCCCCCCAAAAAAATTATTTTTGAAAAGTTTTTAATTCTTAATTTTTTTTTTTACTTCAGTCTCACCTCCAAAGCCCCCACTGAAAAGAAATTCAAAATTATTTCTTTTAAAATCAAATTATTTGAAAATTAGGTCTAGAATCAGGTATGATCGGATTTCAGTTTGAAAGTCAGGGTGAAGTCTAAATTTGAAAGTCCGATCTTGGGTCAGAAGTTGAGTTGGGTCTCTTATTAAGTGTCGGGGTTGGGTCCTAAATTGGGGTTGATTTTCACGTTAGAAACTATTTTTCTAAAAAAAAAATATTTTCTACTATCTAGCCGATAATAAAAGATATTTTCTAAAAAAGTATTTTCATTCACTAACTAAACAATAGAAAATATTTTTCGCTCACCAGCCAAATATGAGAAAATAAATTATAAACTAACTTATTTTTAAGGAAAATATTTTTCATGAAAAACATATATATAAAAATTATATAAGAAATTTTAGAAGTATTTTTTGTCTTTTGGTCAAGAAGAAATGAATCAATATATAGGAGTAATTTTGTTAATTACCTCTTCTCAACGACGACCATATCATATTGGTCTTCCTTCCTCCTGCAATATTTATAAACATATTATTTTAAATTAATAGAAGTTTTTTTTTCATTTTGAATTAAATCTAATAAAAAATTAAAATTTTCAAAATATGTAAATATATATATTCGCAAAAATTATAAAATGAATTTGTTGTGAGATACAAGTGTTATATTATAACTTGTCCGAACTTTTTTCTATTTTGAGTGAATATTGTGAGTTTTTTTTAATATATATTTTGTACTCTCTTTATATCCATATATATAAAAGATCAATTGACCGAACCACAATGAATATTGTTTGCATCTCTTTTGATATATATGTCACTTTTGTCTTCTCATCTATGATTTTACGAAATTTTTTCTGTAAACTTTCGCATGACACCTGAATATTTTAATGATCAGAATGTTTCACCACCAATCAACTTAATATATTAATTAATCCATCTCTATCTTGAAAGTGAGAAGGTATTTTTTGCTTAGACATGATTATAAACGTAAACTTTAATATATATTAGAGTAAATTGATGATACGTGCTATTCATCCATTCACAAAGGTCCTTTTTCTTTGTTAAATTATGTGCTAAGTTAAAGTATGTCACGTAAATTAAAAGATGAGTAATTACTTACCCGCATTGGCTGATGTCAGCGCAGTCGCAGCCGCTACACTTGTCCGACATGTTTAGGAGATTGAAGCTAAGGGGGGACGAAAATATGTAGAGTTTTTGGAATGTATGAGAGAAAGTGTATATTGTGAATTTGCTATAACTTGAATTAAAACTATGAGATTGAGCTTCTATTTATAGATGGAAATTTAAGGACAAGTTGGTGTAAGGCTAGAAGGGAGAAGAGCTCAAAGCTTCTAAGAAAAAAGTTGGATAAAAAGGAATCTTCAAAAGGGAGGCCGGCCTTATCTAGCAAAGATTATGGTGCAGTGGTAACTGATATGGAGTTATCTTTGAAAGCGAGCATCAAAATGAATATAAAAAAACAAAAAAGGGGATCCCGGTGGGGGGTGGAGGGAGGTCCTCCTCCATCCTAAATCAGACGTTTCGAGTTTGAATCTCGGATATGATATTGTCTCTGCATTTTGTCTCTCAAAATGAAATTTTTGGTGCGAATTCATATTAATCAGATCTAATACGAATATCGAATGTTAAATGGGAAAAAGAAAAAGAAAAAAAAAGGGACTTAGGCTTGCTTTTTATTATCATCCTCTCATGTCACTTTCATGTTCTTCATTGCCCTTTTCGTGCTCAAATTTACTACTCAAAAGACTATTGATTCTTTTAGATGTATGGGATGAGTTTAGAAAATTTTACACTATATATCAGCTCAATAAAATTCATAACATATTTATTTTATATTGATTATATATACTATACAATGAATATATATCTACAATAACTAAAATATATTATGTTTAGGGTTAATGTTAGAATTGATTGGCGCATTTC
Organism: Solanum rostratum; assembly: GCA_029948455.1. Lineage (NCBI taxonomy): Eukaryota > Viridiplantae > Streptophyta > Magnoliopsida > Solanales > Solanaceae > Solanum > Solanum rostratum. Next base: position 77,517,560 of record CM057046.1, read on the forward strand.
CTTAACTAATGGAGTAAATTTCATAAATGACAAACATATAAAGCCTAATTATACTTCATAGCTGTAGTTCGGATAATTACATTTCATAACTATAGCTATAGCTATAGCAGTGTTTTGTATAATTCGCGCATCATTTGTATATGTTTGTATAATTTGTTATACAATTCGCAGTTTTTATATAGCGTTTATATATTTCGCATTACAATTTGTGCACGACGTCTGTATAATTCGTCATACAATTCACAGCATTTGTATATTTCACTATACAATTTGATTCACGCACAACTTTTGTATAACCGCGCACAACATTGGTATAAATCGCATGAATTATACAATATTCAAATTGTATTACAGCTACATGGCTGCCGCAAGCCGTAATTAGTTCAAATTATAACTATATTGGCTAATTAACTGATATATATTTTTGCATATCCATATAATTTTTTTTCTAATCTTAATTAACTTTTATTCCTCAAAATTCGATAACACATTTAAACACATATAGCTTAAAAAATAGTCATATAATTGCTCTCCTATTATTTCATTATTTCTTCTAATGTAACTAAGTCATCTAGATTCTTGGAACTCTATGTGAAAAATGCCTTTACTTTTTAATCTATTTAAAGGAAAAGTAATTTATTCGATGGTCCTCAATCATCCACTGAAATATTTTTGGAAGGAAATTAAGGACACATGAAAAATTCCAATATTCAAGTTAACCTAAAAGAATAATAGTCCAATATTCTATTTTCTTTTTGTCATTTGATGATAAAGTTTTTTATGAGATGCGAGTTAAAACGATAGTACCTTTTCATCTTTATCAAGTGATGGTAAAATTAACAATTCTATCGAGGGGAATCAAAAATACAAAATTATGGGTGATTGAGTTGTTTTGTCGCATTTCAAACTAGGAAAGTCGTAACTAACATTCGATATCTTAAGGCATAATTTCAATGTGTACTTCACATCATTCGATCAAACAACCTTCTTAGATAACTCCAGTACAAACCAAACAAATATCCAGTCCCTCAAACCCCCTAATGCCATCCTTACCTAGCCAATTCATATCCATAGCTATTATAAGCACTTGCTAAGTTGCTGCCACAACACCCATAAAGATATACCATAAAAACGATGAGGCTAAGTATACCAAAATGACGACCTCGCTATTTAGACAAAAAGGAGTGATGAAATGTTCACGGAATATGGACATGATGATATAGTTACTAATGAAAGTCATCAACAAACAACTCAAAATAATAATGTTGGTTCATTTTCTCAGTAACCTGATCGAGAAATGCATTATGATATACTCTATATATGAATATACATAATTATACACTGAATGACCCTTCTTTTTTTTTTTTTTTTGGAGAATTAAAATGATTGAATTGTCATTTGATATAATTATCCCTATTTTAAATTCACAATAAGTATATTATATGAACATTGGCAGCACAGTTTGGATATTTCAGTCCCTCGAACTATTTATTTTGACTTGAAAATTTATATGTTTCTTATAGAAGACAAAAGATAAAATGGTCCAAAACTTCAGTACCGAAAAATGAGATAGAAATCTAAAAAATTTTGTATGAAAATATTCCTCATGGAATTAGAAATCTATTAATGAAAATCATTTTAAAATGGAGTTAAAACAGACTCACAATCATCATCTTTGTCAAAATTCATGAAAAACTCTCATTTTTTCCAATTGAAAACACCAATTTTGATGTTAAAATCATGAATTAATCAATGGCAAATGAAGATATAAGTTGGAATAACTTATCTAATGAATTCCTTTCAAAAAATCGAGTGAAAATCGCCCAAACCAAGGTTAGAAATGTTCAAAATGATAAAAATAGGCTAAACCCCGACATTAAAAATGTTCACTGGTCATTTAAGTATTCTTCGCCGCGAACGCAAGCCTAGTGTTGTGAAAGCGGAGGTCAAACTAGACCTTCCTCTGCGAATGCGGGCCAAGTGTCGTGAACGCGAAGGTCCCAAACACGTATTCTTTGTAAACGCGGAGCTTAATGTTGCGAACGCGAAGAGTGAAAAAATACATTATCAGAAATTCGATCCAAGCATCCGAACTCAAAATATTGATCAAAGTCAAAATTGATCAAACTTTAACTCAATTTTCAACCTCGGAACTCAAATCCACATAACAACTCCAAATCTGATTCGGACAACTCTGCTAAACCAATTTTCACATTTCGAACCCAATGAAATTGATGAAATTTCATTCTAAGACTCGAATCTCCAAATGGCTCTAAGACTCAAAATTAAACAACCCAAGCCTTTAAAACTGAACTCTTTAGAAAAATCTCAACTTTCACAAAATCTTCAAAAATCAACTTCCAAAACCAATCAAATAGGACTCGAAGAAACTATCGGGAGGGGTAGAATGGTAACTTTTTAAAAAAATATATATAAAAATGACCTTCAGGATCGTCATAATCTATCTATCTTTATATGAACTAGTTTGACTTGACGAGCAGTTCAAGGAAAAAATAAACACTTTTAATGTTTGTGGTCTAAAAAAAATTATAGATGTTTGTGTATCTATAAATTATTTCATTAAAATTAAATTTGACATTTATTAAATTAAATTATTACTAAATATAAAAATATGTCATTCTTTTTTAAATTGACGAGTCATATAAATTGGGACAGAGAGATTGAAGTAAAACAACACTAAATTAATATAGGTGGGATAATGGAATATTATTATTTTGAAAAGGTATTATTTAATCGATAAATTAATATTTGTTAATTTAAGAGTATTTTGGGATCCCGTGAAAGTTAATTTTGATTACATTAATTTATGTGTCATATTTATTGAATTCACATACAAAATAAATTTATTCTATAAAAAGTACAACAAGCAAATTAAAACAATTGTATCTTACCAAATTATGTATCCTAAAATAACTTCAAGAATTCAATGATTCGTTATAAAAGTAAATTCATTATACATAATGTTCATTGTTTCTTAATAATAAAATATTATTTGTTGCATCTTTGTGAAAAACATTCAATATATATGATGAGAGAATAAACTTTATAAGCAGCATCAGCAATTTCCTAAAATCAAATCCAAGAATGGCTTTTTATTTAAAAGTTGTCATAAAATCAACAATGACAAATTAAATTCATAAAGCATTATGTGAGTACAAAAGAGATCATTTCACATGCACTCAAAAAGATTTGTAGTTGAAGTAATATCGAAATTTTTGGATGCAATAAGAAAAGTTGTTAGGAATGGATTTCAATTAACTTTAAATTTGAAAAAAATATACAAAATGTCCATTGAGTTTAGTTTCTCACACAAAAAATGGCTACATTTTTTTTTTACTAAAGAGTTGTTCGACCGTTATATTCAACCTTTCAGCTATACAGTTCACGTCCGTTTTTTTCTTTTTTGCGGGGCTTTGGGAGGTCCTAGGGTGGGCGGTGAGGGTCATCCGGCATAAACGACAAAGCAAAAGGCATCTCTTTATATAAATACAACTGTCATTTTTCGCTACAGATAACGTCAGTTTTTATTTGATCATTTAGCCTTTTTCTTTGCGATTTACTTTTAAAAAAAAAACTTTTTTGTTGTTCTATGTTAAAATATTTTTTGTAAAAGAATTCATGTTTAAATTTTTTGTTTCTCTTTTTTTTTCACTTCTTTTATGAAAAAGGTGAATATTTATGTCGTTTTATTATTTCTTATTTGTTTTTTTTATTTATTTAGGTAGAATGCATAATAATCAAATAAATATCAATATTGATATATTACATAATTATTATAAAATATTGATACACGACCATGCATCGTTTATATAATCTTGATACATTACATATCTATTTATACAATATTGATACACGTTTGTATTTAATTTATACAATATCAATACATGTTTATATAATATTTATATAATATCGATACATGCTTATAGATAATTTATACAATGTCGATTCATTATATAACTATCTATACAATATTGATATATGTTTATAGATATTTATATATTATTGATATGTGAAAAAGTTTTTTTTGGAAAAAGGAAAAAGTTTTCCTTTTTTATGTAAAAACACAGCCCAAAAAAACGTTTTTAATTTTTTTTTAAAAAAGATTAGCGCTATTAAAAAGAAAGAAAATAAAAAGATCTAATGATCTTGGGCTGATTTAAGCTATGTTGAATCCATGATTCATTTTTATTTTTATTTTGAGCTACTTTTTTGATAATTTTTTTTTATATTAATGAAATTTGCCCATTAAATTTAAAAAAAAAACACAATAGAAGCCCATATCACTAAATTGTCTTATATATACTTGTACTTTTTTTAAAAAAGTATTAAGGATCATTTACTTAAATAATGTATTATATTACAATAAAAATTATGAATTTTAGTATTAATTTTAATCTTACTTAAAATGGCTAAACCTTTTTTTAGCCAAAATAGCGGAAAAAGCTGAATTAGGCTTTCTCTTCATTAATTTTTATATAATATTATATAATATATATAAATATATATATTATATAATATATAATATATAATATATAATATTTCTCTCTCTTCATTAATTTTTATTCACCCCTCTTTCTTCCGTTAATTTTTTTTCTCTCTTCCATTAATTTCTACAACATTTCTCTTTCTTTCATCTAACTTTTTCTCCTCTTCTAATAAAATTTTAACTTTTGCAACTTTTTCTCTCTCTATTACTTTTTGCAATTTTTTTCTCCTAATAAATTTTCAATGGCTCCAACTTCCATCACAAAATCATTTGTGTGTTAAATTGTATTATAAGAATACATATATTTAATGAGTTTAGAATACAATTTTTATATATTAACATATAAACTAATTTAAATAATTCTTGAATGGCTGAAATTTGAGTATAATATTTTTTGACATTATTAATGAAAAAAATAAATATAAAAGACGATGGTAATACATTTTGAATTTAATATATCAAAGATATTATGTGTATTTCAATACATGTGGTGAATATATTTTTAATTCAATAATATATTTTAGCACCTCTTATAAGAGAAAAAATAAAACATAATTATAATATATTTTGAATTCAACATATTATATACATATACATATATATATATATATATATATATGTTAGATGAAAGAAAAAGTTAATGAGGAGAGAAAAAGTTGCAAGAATTTAAAATTTATCAGAAGAGAGAAAAAGTTAGACGAAAGAAAGAGAAATGTTGTAGAAATTAATGAAAGAGAGAAAAAGAATTGATGGAAGAAAAATAGGTGAATAAATATTAATGAAGAGAGAGAAATATTATATATTATATTGCCTAATTCAGCTTTTTCGGCTATTTTGGTTAAAAAAAAGTTTAGCATTTTAAGTAAGACTAAAATTAATGCTAAAATTCGTAACTATTGTAATATAATACATTATTTAAGTAAATGACCCTTATTAATTTGCAATATTAATAGAAGCCCATATCACTAAATTGTCTTATATATTTGTACTTTTTTTTTAAAATTATTAATTTGCAATATTAATGGGATTATATATTTATATAGGAGTCTTCTAAAAATATATTATCTTATTGAAATAAATAATTTTTTATATTGACCCAAGTCGATGAGAGAAAATATTACTTCTTCTATATAAAAAAAAGGATAATCCCCATTCATTTAAAAATAATGATCTATTTTTTTCTTTGGCAAAAATTTAATTTAAAATTTTTTTTATGTAGCATGTATGAGATCACATGATTAAAAAATATTTTAATAAATTTAATATAACTTTAACGTAGGATTAGAAGATAGAAAAAGTCTTCATTATTTTGTTAAACTTTATACCAGATTAAATTAAGTCATTTTTTAGATAAAGAAAATCTTAAAGAGATTATTAATTTATTGAGTGTTAACTTAGCGAGGTTTATTAGTTTAGCTTACGTGGCTGGATGACGCAAGCTGGGACCCACATACTCCTTTGGCTACAAGGAAAAGGAACCCACAATGATAAAAACTGAAAATTCAGGGGGCATATCTATAAAAAAAAAACTATGGCAGGATTTGCAACCAACGAGCTGAAATGACAAAAATACCCTTGGTATTTGAAACTAAATTTAAAATAATCTAACAACTTAATTTTTTTTTAAACTTTGACCAAAAATTAATGCTTCTAATTTTCATTAAATACTTAACAATTTGTATTCATCAGATTTAAAAGTAATAATGTAAAAAAAAGAATTAATCATAAATACAAAAAAAGCTTATCAAATCTTAATATATACGACATAAACAACTATGCTAAGCACTAAAAAGATATAAGAATATATAGTTGAAATCATATCTCAAAAAATTATATCAAACTCTAAATAAAAAAGAAAAACTATAAAAGTTATACTATCTCTAAATATGAATTCATGTTAAAAAAAAATTCACAGTTGTCATCAAATTTCACAAGCAGAATTTGAGAGAATTTAGCGAAGATTAAGGGGTCATTTAATATGTGGAAAAAAATTAAAATGAAATTTGAAATTAACTTTATTCCATCATTGTATTAAATAATCCCTAAAAGTTTATATTTCGCTAAACTTAAATAATCAAACCTAGCCTACGACTTAAAAGGCTAACCCATGGTGTTTATCGACCTAGAAAATACTTATGATAAAGTTTCTAAGGAAGTTTTACGAAGGAGCTTGACGATTAGAGATTTGCTATAGCGTACACCAAGTTGATTAAGCACTTGTACAATTAATTAAGTCAAGATCCGATTAAGGACAACGAGAAAAAGTTGCAGGCACTTTTTGTTTGATGACTATTTTTTGCATTGATAATGGATGTGGCCCCTGTAGCTGACAAGATGAGGGAAACGAGAATGCGATGGTTTGAACATGTGCAGAGAAGGAGTATCGATGCTCCTGTTAGGAGGTGCGAGAGGCTGGATTTGGGAGTTACACAGAAGGTTAAAGGTAGATCGAAGAAGTATTGAATAAAGGTGATCGAACAAGATATGGTGAAACTTGATCTCACCGAGGACATGACCTTAGATAGGAAGGAGTGGAGGTCGCGAATTAGAGTAGCAGACTAATAGGTTAGATAGGTAGGAGTTGTCCGATGTCATATTTATCTGCCTTATATATGTTAATTATCTTGTATTTACTTGTTATCATGTGTTTTTCGTTATTAATCGCTCTTGTTGTTCACTTTCTCTTTCTCTTCCTTTCTTGTTTTCCATATCTAGCTTATTCTGCTTATGAATTTTTGTGACGAGGGTTCTCAGCAAACAACTGCTCTACCTCTATGAGGTAATGGTAAGGTCTGCGTACATTTTACCCTCCCCAGACCCCACTTGTGGGATTCCACTGGGTATGTTGTTGTTGTTGTATAATGAATGTATTGACATGGTAAATTCAAAGTAAAGTGCCATGGGATATGTTGTTTGTGGATGATGTAGTTTTGATTGGTGAGACTCGCAACGACGTTTACGCTAAGCTAGAGGTTCGGAGACACACTCTAGTGTCTAAAGATTTCGAGTTGAGTAGAACCAATAAAAAAATATTTGGAATACACGTTCAATAATGTGATGCATTAGGCTAATGTGGAAACGAGTCTTGATACACAAGTCATTCAAAAGAGAGGTAGTTTCAACTATATTTAACCTTTTTATCTAGAAAAATAGAGAGATTGTAGAAAATATCACTCACCATATTAGTGTAGGACTGATGATTTGAAAACTCACATCCAATGTCTTGTATGATAGAAGGTGCCACCAAAGTTCAATGGCAAATTCTACAAAATAGTAATTAGATCAGCTTTATTGTATGAGATGAAGTGTTGTCCAGTCGTCATATTTAAAAAATGGAAGTGATAGAGATGAAAATGATGTGTTAGATATTTGAGTATACTTGTAATACCCTAGAAGTTGGAAAATCATAATCAAGAAGGAAAATGTAGATCGAAAAATGTCGTGGTGCAAGGCTTATGAAAACCTATTTATGGATCATAGAGTGATTTACGGATCTTAGATGATGATCCTAGATAGCACCTAAAAGTTGAAAAAATTAAAATTTAAGTGAAGGTTCACGAGTGAGTTCTACAGGTCGTACTTCATTCTACAAGTAGTAGTCTTGTAGATGATCACTCATAGATAAAATTCAGAGAGTTCCAAAAAGCTGTCCTTTGACAAAATGATGGGTGTTGTATGAATTGTAGGCGATTTTATGGGTCATAAATTACGGTTCATGGTTAAAATTCATAAAGTTGAATTTTCATTACTTGAATTTTATGGATAGACATAACGAACCATAGAATTGATTTAGTTGATTGAGATACTGAGGGTCAAAATTTAAGCTTGTTTCTTACATATATGCATCCACAGTCTGCAGGATCCATAAAAGAAACTATGGGTGGTCGTAATGATCCTCGTGGTCCCTAACAAATAGTTATTTTCTCAAGGGTACTTTAATCTTTGCCCATTCTTTTTACTTTCATACTACATCGTTTTGGATTATTTTAAGTGGGATCTGGGGAATTTTGATCAGTCCAATCCCTCATTCTCAACTCTCAACTCAAATAGAAAATTCCTTTCCAAAACTATTTTCTCAAGGTAAGATCAAGGACAATTCTAGGGGTTTTCAAGCTAGGGTTTTACTAATTTCTTATAGGTTTTATTAAATTGTATTTAATTCTTCTATCTATTAAATTGCATTCAATTCTTCTAAATTGATCTCACGGTGCATGATTTAAGTAAAATTTATTGATTTTAAGAATAATTTTCATGAGCTCATGTCATGCAAGCAAAAGATGATTATGAATTCAGCTAAGTTGATATGCATGAACTATGATTTGAGGAAGCGTATGAGATTAAGACGCTTTTGAGGAAATATCAAGATGTTTTCATGAAATTTCGATTTACTTCAGATTGGAGCATTCTCATTATTAAACACCTTCATGATTTTGATGTTTTAGATGAGTGTCTTCATGAATATGTTATAAAAAGATGACTTAAGTGTAACATCCGGTAAAATTATAAAATACCCAAATGAGATATGTGCAAATAACGCGTCTTCTCATGCTTCGATGGCAAATCCGAGGCCAGATTTGCAATCAACATGAAAAATTGAGTGGGGAAGTGGTCTCAGTTGATTTTTAGAGCAACCAGATCAAAAGATAATTTTTTGATGCGAAAATGAATTCTTGTGAGGGTATGCGACAGGTGTGCCACGCGCACCTGCCGCGGACATGCGCTTAGTTTTGGTCCAAAAACTTTCTACGGAATTAGAAAACTCGTTCGGAGAATTTTCAGTGAAAAACACCAAATATAGACAAGCTATGCGTCGCGGACCTCATGTCCCGAGGCAAACATTTTTTTAGTTATTTCATGAGGGGCATTCTAGGCCTTTCTCAGCCTCTCCTAAACTTAAAACATGATCAAATAGGTCGTTTTTAGTCGAAGAGGATTTTCTAAAATCATTCTAAAGCCTCTTACGCACAACTTGAGGTTAAAGTCCTTGAGAGAAGAAGAGAAGAAGCTAGGGTTCCTGAGGTCGAGGTCGAATTCTTGTGGAGAATTGTGTCATCCTTCATCCCAAGTATGTAAGGCTACTCATAGCGTTGGACTGAGTTTATCCACGCACCCCACATATTAATTCTCCATAGTTGTATTCGAGTAGTGTTTTACTCAACTTCTTGAATTCTAAATGGGTAAAATTTCCTCTTCCATTCAGTTAGAAATATTTATGCAATTGAGATTATTGTTATTCCTAGTTCTTATATTATTGGAGTCGTCATTCGTGGATACTTTCCCATGAACCCTAATGAAATTGATGATCGTGGCTATTCTATACATTGTTTGATATTGAGATTGATAGATTTTCAAGCATTATTTTAAAAATCAAAGTTTTGCATATTGAGAATAAAGATGATGACTTTTCTATGCATTTATGAAAAAGTGATTTGAACTAATATTATATATGTATTTTATTGAGTCCAAAGAGTTATATTTTTTAGGAAAATATTTCGATGAGATGATGTGTGTTTTGATGAGCTTGAGTAAGTTAAAGATGAGGAGTACATGTTCTTGTATATACATGAGATAAACATTTACTGTGTCATATGTGCTACGTATGATTTCTATGTGATTTAACTAACCGTATGAGTTGGATTCTTGCATGGAGTTAGTTTGAGTCTTGAGTTGCATAGCATGAATAATGGTCCTAAGTTATTGAGCAATTGTATTGAGTTATTGAGAATTGAGTTGACTTGATTGAGATGAGTCAAAGAGATGAGTTTGAGTTAATTTTTAGGAGCATGTTTTAGTTTTGGAAGGAGTATTGTGCACCGACTTGGGTAAGAGAAAACACCCTAGAACTACGTTGCCCGCGTAGGATAGTCGTGCAGTTAATTCTGGGGCTCATGTCCCAATAGATGGATATTCTCTTTGGATCCAAGAGAGAGGGAGAGGTTGACTTCCTTTACCTTGGCAATTTTAGGACGGGCGTAGCAACAACGTCTGTTTTGTTGTGCATCACTGAATTCATGGTGGTGGGGAGAGTTATGTTGATTAGAGAAACTTTCAAGCAAATTATGACTGAGCATATAGTAATTTTAAACTGAGTTGCATAAAACTTTTGAGTCTAATTTAAAGCATGATTTCAAACCTTAACCTTGCATCTTTACTGAGTCGAGTCATGAGTTGAATGAGTGGAGTTCTAAATCGAGTCATGAGTTGAATGAGTGGAGTTTACCGAGTTGAGTTGAGCCCCATGTGTTTACTTTAGCCATTTTACATACCAATATATTCCATGTATTGACACCCATTTGGACTGCACCATTTTATGATGTAGAAACAGGTGTTAGAGGACTTTAGCAGACACACCGTTGAAGTTCAAATCCGCGATTCTAGATATGGTGAGCCCTCCTTACTTTTGAAGGAGCCTTTTTTTATTTCACTGAGTATTTTATTTTTCTTGAGTTGGGTAGCCATGACCTATTATAGTACCATCTAGATGTTAGAGGTAGAGGCTTCATAGACATTGAGTAGAGGATGTTGAGTATTGTTCTTTACCAACTCTTGTTTTTTAGAAATAAACCTTTTATATCATGACTTGGTTATTCCATTATATTACAGTCTTTTCTTTGAGTATTATTCTTCCGCATGACAATTCCTATTGAAAAATTTACCTAGTATCGAATGGACCTAAGGATGAAAGCTCACCCATTAATATAGGCTTGAAACTTTATAGCACTTCTTTTATAATTTATCCTAGAGCTACGCGCTAGCATATAGGATGAGGGTCCCTATTAGTTGAGGCATGACTCCTCGGTATGTCATTCGTTAGTTTAAGCATGACTTGTACCTATTTCATCCATTAGTGGGGGTTTGACTTAGCTTAGCTAGTGAATCCATCTAGTATACACCTTTATGCCTAGACAAGCACATCGAGCCTTTTTAGTGGAGCAATATTACACCATGCTCCAAGTTATAACTCACATGATTATATGTCAGTTAGTGGTACCTCTTAGTATGTAGGTTTTGTGATTATGATCACTCACTTTATGATATGATTTTCAAATTTTTGCTTCAGCCATGTATTAGTTATTTTAGTTATCAGTTTCAAGCTATGTTTTATTTGGAAATTGCATTGTTAGTTTCAAACTTATGATATTATCATATTATGTTACTATACATTCTTTATACTTTGTACATTCCCATATTACTGACTGGATAGTTTAGTTTATATTATTTTATAATATAGGCCACGATGATCCTATTCATGCTCGTGGCAAGTATAGATTCCTATCAGCCTAGCATCATTGGTGAGTCTCATGTTATGAAGGCACACTCATCTATGAGTTTCTACTGTCTTTCTTTTGGAGTTACTTTCAGACTTTTATACTAATAAATTAGGGCTTATCCTATACCCTATTTATGCAGTAGAGGTTATGTTAGATTTAGCATATGTTCAATTATTCGACGTTACTCTCAGATTTTACTTTGAATGAGCTGTTACGTCAAAAATGTTTTGAAGATTCATATTTCACACTTCTTTTCCTTGTATGATTCTTATGTTATCTTACATCATTCTTATGCTAAAAGGTTTGCTTAGAGTCCTTTAGAATTCTATTCGTCGTGTCACATGTAGGACTAACTTGAGTTGTGACAATATTAGGAGAAATAAGACCAAAAATGAAGGTATATCAGACAAAGTAAGAGTGACTTCGATGAAAGACAACATGAGAAAGCGAGGTTGAGATAGTTCATACATGTGGAGATACACAAATGGCCTAGTTCAGATATGTGAGAGATTGACTATGGATAGTTTTAGGAGAGGTAGAATTATACCAAAGAAGTATTAGAAAAATATGATTAAATATGACATGATGCAATTTTAACTTATTGAGGAGGCCAAATAAGTATTAGAATTTGATTAGACATGAAATGACACAAGAACATATAGAGTACACTGATTGGGATAGAAAAATATTACTCCATCCGTCTCATTTTATGTGACACTTTTTCCTTTTTAGTTCATCCTCAAAAATTATCTTACTATAATTAGAAATAATTTAATTTCAAAATTTCTCTTTTGCCCTTAATGAAATGATTTTCAACCATATAAATATCTATAAATGATTTTAGACCACAAATTTCAAAAGTCTTTTTATTTTCTTAAATATTGTGTCAAATTAAAAGGTGGTACATAAAATGAGATAGGAGGACATCTATATTAGTAGGTTATCACGGCTTCAAACACGCCATGAATGATACCTACACTAACTTTTTGATAGGAGAACCAATACTCCAACTCAATCTAACTAAACAACACAATGCAGACAATTCTAAGTTATGAAAGCAAATTAAAATAACAAAACTTAGTCGAGTTCCCATAAACTCAAACTGAACTTTAAACAATGCAAAATATTATCCATAACTGAAAGTCATTGTACCAAACCCTATGTAAGTGTCTAGTGCAACAGGATGCAACCCCGAAAATCATAGAACAAAAATATAACTAAGTTTCTAAGTTAAAAAACAAATGGGCTAAAGATAATGAGAGAATCCATGTTAGCCTGGAAGAAATGGCTCACTCATGAATTATGAGAATTAACAATCACCTGGTTGAGGTTTGTCTACAGCCACCTAAAGATGCTTTATACTTAACAAAAATAAGAGTAAGTGCAGTATCAGTAGATATAACAACGGTGTACTAGTAGGATCCCGTGGCTACTCTAATAAACAGGATATATTCAAGCAACTAGAACACAATAAATCATACACATACTAAAAATAACAAGTTCACGAATCATATTTGATATATCAATACAATAATCAATAATCTCAATACAACTTCAATCGTAGTCCTCAAGAGACCCACACCCAAACAAGTTGTGTGTCGGAACGTGGAACCCGATCCAATAATATGTCAAAGCGTGACACACAATCCAATAATGTGTTAGAATATGACATCTGATTCACATTCACAATCACAACGAATAATTCCTAACTTGTGAATGTGAATCAGATGTTATATTCTAACCTTGTCAAGTTCAAATAATAGGTTCATTGCATGCAATTTGATCATGAAAATCATCACTTAGCTTTAGGTCATTATTCACTTTTTCACATACATGCACAAAGTACCATGAAGTAGTTAACATGCATATAACACACAAATGGGAATGTTAAACTATCACCCACCTCGAATTAAGCTTGAACTCTACAAAATCGTAGTTTTCTCCTTTTTCAAAATTCTAGTTCGTTCTTGGTCTATAAACGATAAAAAAATATAAATAATCAACGACAATGACCTAATTTATCAGGATTATATCAAAATCCTAACTCTTGGCCACTTTCACGATCATCTCCCCCAACTAAAACTTTTACCCACCATTAATTACAGGTTTAAATCTTTTCCTAAAACAATTTTTCCTAGAATATAAGTTCTAAGAATCATATTCAAAGTTAGAGAAACAATAAATTTATCATTAGCCATGAAATAGGTGGAAAACCGAAGAGAAATAACACAAGGTCATTTTTGGTCTCTCAAAGATAAAATGAGAGAAATAAGAGTGAATTTGGAACTATTCTAACTTAAAAATTCCATGTCCGTCCCGCCACGGTAGCACCATCATAACGAAAATAATTCCACGATAGTGTATTGCATGGAGATAGAACTTCATAACTCGTGTCCCAAACATCTTTTTACAACATACTCTCAATTCATGACGTTCAATTATTTACCTTCTTGCGTCAAGATCAATTTTGGGGAATTCTACTCGCCCGAATTCAGTTCCGAAAAGGCATACAAGCTCCTTATCGTATTGGCTATTAACTCGAACGGTCAAACTTACAATCCAACCCTCAATCCACAACTCGATTGCCCTAGACCCCACATGACTCATATTCCATCTAAAGCTGTCCGAGGCTCAAAATTTCAAACTTATTACTCGAAAAATCGAAAATTTTCTGGCCAAATTTTTCTTCCCATTGACCTACCCATAACGACAAGGTGAGGTCATTACATATGTAGAAGGTTGATATACTAATAATATTATTCTTGTAGTTTCTTATTCTTCGACTTCTACTGCTATTTGTTGTTTCGTACAATTGTATTATAACGTTATCTTGTTATAGTATTATTCTGCTACTATCTGACGCTTTTATTACCGTCTTCTTTCGATACATATTAAGAAATTATTTAAAAAATAATTTTAAATTTTAGGGGTATTTTTGTCATTTTGATTTAGGAGGTGGACGTTGTATTCTAATAACTAGGCGCGAAGGCGTGTCAAAAAGGGGAAGCCACGTTGAGAAAATAAGTGAACAGTAAACACTAACAAAATAGTCAAATCGGCAGAAATGAGTCTTTGGTTTTTCTGTACAGATAAACTGGAGATTACAATGACTTAATTTCTATATTTATACACAGATTTTCTCAATACATTTTAAGAAATTTTGATCCCTCAAATACTTAAAGCCCTAGCTGCCTTCTCATTTCTCTTCTCATTTCATCAGTCTTTTCTCTAAAGCAAAAACAATCCAGTTATGGAGTTGCCGCCGTCTCGATACAACTCTCAGAATTCCAAGTAAAAACACTCATCCATCAATCTTTTTTGGGGTTTCTTTATCTGGGGTTTGTTGATTTTGATGTATGAATAAAGGGTTGTTTTCTTTTTCAGTAAAAACATATATCCATTTGGGATTTGATGTTTTTTGATGATGGTGATGCATTTTATGTTTTTTTTTTCTCTCTCTGTGTGGGTCTGATGATGTTGATACATGGATAAAGGGAATTCCAATAAAAAAATAAATCCATTTGACTTCTGTTTTCCCCCCCTTTTTATGTGGTCCCTAATTCTAAAAATGGTACAGAGGAAAAAAAGTTTTCTTTTTCTTTTTTTGTATATAAATGGGGTTTCTTGTTTTGTTTTGTTTATATGATTACTGTTTTCTGAGTAAGAAAAAAGAAAAAAAGAAAAGCAGATTTGATTTTTTTTTTTTTTGGTTATATTTTTTACTTGTGTTATTGTTTTAATCTGGTAGCTGTGATGTGGATGATATTAGTGCATCAGAAAAGGGTCATTTGATGTTTTTTCACTGTTACTTTTGTTTTTTCTTGTTATTTTAATGGTGTTTTTGTAGACGAAATGAGTGTTCTAAGAGCAAAAAGATTGGATCTTTTTTCACTGTTATGTTTATTTTCTCTTGTTATTTTAATGGTGTTTTTGCATACGAAATGAGTGTTCCACCTGAAGTAAGAGCAAAAAGATTGGATCTTTCTTATTTTATTTCATTTATTTGTGATTCTGATGCTTTAATTAAAGTGTGTTTCACCAGAATTTCAAGCAAAGCACAGAACCATTTAATGCTGTTCATTTAATTTGGTTCTTTTTTTCCTTGTATGATTCTGCTAATACTGTTATTCTTTTATTTTTGTTCACCTTATGTTGGTTTGTGTCAGCGACGGAGTGGCCGAGGTTTCATCTGAAACTCGTTTTGATGGAAAATTTACATCGTTTGTACATGATTAAAAATTGTTTTTTTAATGTATATATAGTAAACGTTGAACCCCTTTGGCTTTTTGGTGTGTTAACTTCTTTGTATTTTGAACCCCTTAGTAAAAGTTCTGGTTTGTATGATTCTGATGTTATTAATGCACAGGAAAAGAGTGTTTCCACAAAACTTCAAGTAAAACACATAACAATTTGAATTTTTTTCTTCTTCAATTTTATGTGATTCTCTTGATGTTATTGATGCACAGGAAAAGAGTGTTCCAAAGAACTTCAAGTAAAACAAATACCAATTTGATTTCCTTTTCTATTATTTCTTGTTTTCATTTTGTGTCTGTGATGCTGATGTCATCAATGCACAGGAAAAGAGTGTTTCCCAAGAACTTCAAGTAAAACAAATATCAATTTCATTTGTTTTTCTTTTTATTCTTGTATTTTGTATGTCTCTGTGATTCTGATGTTATTGATGAACAGGAAAAGAGTGTTTCACCAGAGTTTTATGTAAAACGCATACCCATTTGATTTTCTCTGTTTTTATTGTGTGGTTCTGTATGATTCTTATGGTATTAATGCACAGGTATAGAGTGATTTTCTTTGTTTTTCGTTGTGC
The DNA here is from genome assembly GCA_029948455.1 of Solanum rostratum. Classification (NCBI taxonomy): domain Eukaryota; kingdom Viridiplantae; phylum Streptophyta; class Magnoliopsida; order Solanales; family Solanaceae; genus Solanum; species Solanum rostratum. The sequence continues at coordinate 77,534,163 of CM057046.1, forward strand.
TGGTCTGTGTGATTCTGATGGAATTAATGCACAGGAAAAGAGTGTTCCCTGGTGGGAGTTCAATCGATGTGCAGGTGGAGGAAGTCTCGTCCCCTATTGGTTTGATTTCAAATCCAGAGAGTGCTAAACAGAAAGAGGTATAAAATACTTTCATTTCTTTCCTTCTCTAAGATAGATTGTAGTGTGAAGCTTCTAAAAGAAGCTTTAACCATTGACCTAAATAGCCGTCCACCCAACTGATTAAACTATAAAACAGCGGCTGGATGTATAATATGTGAATGATTATGTATAATCGACGTACAATCTATGTTTACCGGCTAGAAAAAGTGAACAGTAAATCTGTCCAGCTATTTGTGTGAAGATCCCAATAATTTTCTGTATTAGAGATGTATAGTTTCTTAATCATAACAAAAGTTAGACTATATAATGCAAAAGTCCCGTCTCTTCTTTGGAAATACTGAAGTCAGGTTGATTAACTTCATAGGTTTCCTGAGATTCACGAGTTCGTGTGAAGTATAGCGGTAATGAGTTTCCAATCTTTTGAGAATATGGGGAAGGGAGTTTAGGAGGTTGTAAGAGTTAAAATTATGATGTTGTTGGTTTTCACATATTGTTCTATTTAAACAGGGCAATATACACACACTGTATTAAAGAAACACAAACTAGGTGTAGACTTAGGTTAGAAGCAGGCTTCTCAAGTTTTTGCCTGAATGGTGCATGGTTGTATTCCTTCAGCAGATAAACTAATGTTGGGATTTGAATATAAACAAATGAGAAGCATAATTATCGTTTATTCACTTAAAAACAAATGCACATTGTTGATAAAACCAAGCTTTAATAGTCATGAAATCATCTGTTTTGTTACTTATAGCATGCAATGTGGCCCACTAGCCTTTAGTTAAGTGGTGAGTTTGTTAATATACATACATGTTGTGTGCAAGACTTTTGTCTTAATTTTTTCAATTTCTTATACAGGACCTGCGTAGATGTTTTGATTTGAATCTCCATTGTTTTGTTTTTTGAGGTTATAGCTAAGAGGGGTAACACTTTTTCTCTAATACATGGTGCTAACGTGATGAAGCGTGTTCATTTTGTAGCCTATTCACCATGAAGTAATTGATCTTGACATGAAAGGAGGTTATAATGATGTGATAATTATTGATGGGGATACTGAATCTAGTGGCAAAGGAAAGGTAATCAGAATTTACCGATTGTTATTACAATGACTGAGCATCCTACTGAAGTACTGATTTTCTCTATTGTCTATGTATTTTCTGTTGGGGCTATTTTGTGAATTCTTACCTCTTTCGCAGGAAGATTTTCTTGAGCTATCCCTTGGTTGTGGTGGTTCAGCAAATAGTGTTGGACCGAGTAAAGTTCAGTCTTCGAAGAAGCACTGCCCTTCAGAATCAGATGAAGTGCCTGCGGACCTATTTTATGAAGATGATCTGTCTATGTACATGTATATGGATGACCTAGTTCGTAACGACTATGCTGTTTTGCAATCACATTTTGATTATATGGATACTCCAACTGGAGTTGAGGTTCCAATCCCATGGATGCCCGGTTTTGCTAAAGCAAAAATGGCGTCAACCACTAAAAGCACATCGTCCACTTCGAAAGCTCCGAGTAATCCTTTTGGAAGAGAAACCCCTGAAGTACTAAAGGACCAGTCCACTTCATGGTATGACTTAAATAATGTTTTTAAGCCTACACCGTTTGAGCTATCTTTGTCATCTGGGGGGCCTGCTTTTGGCAATTGCAAATTTTCTGCCAAAGGAAACTCGAAGGGGATAACTATTAAAGAACAAAATGATTCTACAAACGGATCCCATGGGGCAGAGAAATCGTTTAATGTTCAAGGGTCTCATCTTAAAAAGAATGTTCATTTATCCCCTGGAACAGTCTCTCATTGGCATACTCAATCTGTTCCTGGTGCATCTCATATCCCCACAGTTCCCTTTGTACCTCCACCAATGCCTGGTTGGATGAATTTACCCCATAATACGACAACTGCTCAAGCTTCTTCAGGATTTATGCTCGCACCAGGTGCTATGAACCCTCTCCCTCTGAATCAGTATCCAGGGTATATTCTCCCGCCAAATGCTATAAACTATTCTCCTCAGGAACAGCTTTCTTCGGGGTCTGTTCTTGCACCAGATACTATGCACTATTTCCATCAGGAAATGGATCCTGGACTCTGGATGCCTGTTCCGCATAACAGCGCAAATCTATTGATGCCTGTTCAGCATAACAGCGCAAATGTCTTGATGCCTGGTCCATATAACAGCGCAAATCTCTTGATGCCTGTTCCACATAACAGCACAAATCTCTTGATGCCTGTTCCAGATAACAGCACAAATCTCTTGATGTATGTTCCGCCTAACAGCGCAAATCTATCACTCCAGTGTGAATCAGCTCCTAGTAAGGAACAGCATCTAGATTTAGATGAAAGCCTGAAGAATTTCCGTCTTTTCAAGAAATTTGATACTGTTCAAGATCATTCAGACCATTACTTTGCTGCACTTGCATCTCATGACAACCAGGTTGGTTTAACTGAGAATAGGTGGTTGATAGTTTTGATTTGTTGTTCATTATCTTATTCCTAAATGTTTGTTACTCTGTGTAGGCCTCTAAGGGTTGTGCCAAGAGGATACAGGAGGAATGGAAGATACTGGAGAAAGATCTACCTGGTAACATGAGCAAATTTTCCAGTCTTTCATAGCATTCCTAATTGATCTGTGATACTTGTCTTTGTCATCAAGTTATTGAAATTTGACATACATGCTCACAAAATTTGTTCAAGTAATGAATCTTTGAATAGCTCATAATGTGATTAGTAATAAAAATCTGCTTCTTGTAATTTATATAGTTACACTCATCTGAATGCGTTTTCACGAGCAGATACCATATTTGTCCGGGTGTATGAAACACGAATGGATCTGTTGAGGGCAGTGATCGTTGGAGCTGATGGAACTCCGTACCATGATGGCCTTTTCTTTTTTGATGTTTTATTCCCTTGCAACTATCCCAATGATCCACCAGTATGCATCTCATTTCTTCTCTGACTACTTTACTTTTGCCTTCTTTTTCGCCTAAGACCTCTCAATTTATCCGTGGAACTGTTCTATTTTTTCCTTTCTTAAAACTGAAGCCTAACACATTGCTAATTATTGCTTCCAGCTAGTACACTACCATTCTTTTGGCCTTCGTATCAATCCAAACTTGTATGAGTGTGGAAAAGTCTGCCTGAGCCTTCTTAACACTTGGGGTGGTAGAACGAAGGAGAAATGGATCCCTGGTGAATCAACTATGCTGCAAGTTTTGGTTTCCATACAAGGGCTAATATTGAATGAAAAGCCCTATTTCAATGAGCCTGGATATGCTGAGATGATTGGTTCATTAATAGGGGAACAAGGCTCACTGCAGTACAACGAGGACACTTACATTTCTAATCTAAAGTCAATGGTCTATTGTATAAGGCGACCACCAAAGGTATATTGCTCATGACCATCTATAACTAATCTAACTTTTCAATTATGCTTTATAATGTTTCTCTTGGGATTTATCTGTCGTAAATGTGAAGTTACAAAACTAATTTTTAACGTCGCATTAAAGCAACTGAACTTTAGCGCCGCAATGAAGTCACGACTATTTCGTTAATGGAGATTCTGAACTTCACCTTTATAACAGTCTAGTCACTAGACTTTCCCTTGTAACAACAAAACTTACTCGTTAAGGTGACTTTATTGTTATAGTTGGTAAAGTTTTGCGATTTTACGGTTATAATGGGTAAAATTCAGTTCCTTTAATGTAACAAAGTAGCTTTTTGACTTTTACTGTTCTAGTGGATAAAGTTATAAAGTTCTGTGACTATACGGGAAGTTCTTTGTACTTTCTTGATGTGATGCTGGCTCTCTTGTGCTTTTGGTTACTAATTCAAATATCCTGCTTTCTTGCCACAGCACTTTGAGGATTTTGTTGTAGGGCATTACTTTCACAGTTGTCAAGATATTCTCATGGCATGTAAAGCATATATGGAAGGTGCTTGTGTGGGTAGCCTTGTCAAAGGGTGTGTTCTTGAGGATGGTGGTTACCAAGGTTGCTCTGAGATGTTCAAGGCCACGTTGGCAGAATTCATCGGGATACTTGTAGCTGCATTTACAGAGATTGGTGCAAAGGATTGTCACAAGTTTTTTCCCTTGGCGGATAATGCGTCAACAACTGGAGCAATTTCAGTTAACATGGAGGCTGCTGGCCATATATAGATTTCAGTATTTCTATACACCTATTGTGTTGATAAACTAGATTTGGGCTTGTATTATGGCAGTTGCGTGTCTCTGTACATGGCTGCTATGACATAGTTTTTCATTTCAACTGGTTGATCAAATGACTTTTTGTGAATTGTTGGTATCATAGTTTGTTAGCTTGTTCAAGATTTCCTTCTTTTGTTTCTAGCTTTGTCTATAGAAACAACCTCCCTATTCCGGGAACAGCCTCTCTATCTCTACGAGGTAGTGGTAAGGTCTGCATACATTTTACCCACGTCAGACTCCACTTGTGGAATTTTACTGGGTATGTTGGTGTTGTTGTCTGTCTATAGAACATAGTATGAAGTTTCACTAGAGGGGTAATTACCTAAATCATTTTATGATCCATTACCTCATCTGTTTTTACCCACTCTGTTTTGAGCCAAACAAATTTGATTTGGGTTGGGTTGGTTCGTTGGTTGTCTTGACCTATTCAAATTTGACTTCAACCTGTTCAACTGTTACCCCTACTTAGTTATGCTAAGATTATTTTTATGCTAATAGTAACATGGAATGCATAATTCTTTTTTCAAAAAATGTGTGTTTATAATAATACTCTCCATAAATATGGTGGAAAAGATATGAAAAAGATTTTTGAGCAACAATTATAATTTTAATCATGTTAATGCATGCATTAAGAGAACGTTATTTGGTAGCTTGTTAGAGTTCCATAAGTATCTGATTAGTTATGCAGAATCAAGTTATTTATGTATTACTTATTCCGCCTTTTATCCTAAATAAAATAATATCCAAATTCCCTAATAATATCATTTGGTTTGTGGTCCACATATTTGATAATTACGTAATTATTTTATCTTATTTTTCAAATAAAGTAATATATTAAATAATTTATATTTATATAGTTATACAAATATAGCCCTAAGTTTCCTTGATGGATTGAATCAATTTATTAAGAGTCTATAGGGTTATTTCATTTTATTAAGAAGTTTTTTGAGTTGAAGTTTTGTCAAAGAATTCCTAGTTTAATTATATAAAAATGTTTGTGACTTTATTAATATGAAATATTAACGATAGACGTAGGATAGAAGACTCTTAAAATTTATTATGGATAAGTATAAAGAAATATGACGAATGATAAATATAACTCATCATTCTACAATGTTACGTATCAATTATTTAAATTACTTATAATATTATAAAGAAAATAAGTATGAAATATAATTATCTATACTATATTAAAAGCGTGAATGCTCTTAGAAATGTCATTTGAACTTTTCGTCCTTCGTTAAAATACTCTGCTTTAGACAAATTCGTCTTTTCACTATTTTTCTTAATTTATTATTTTATCCTTTATTTATTTAGTTTCAAGATTTATTTATTTATTATATTTGTTTAATGACAAATACTATTTATATATAATTTTAAAATTGACGCAGCACAAACGTGCAAAACACGTATGCTAAACTAGTATACACATATATAAAGAGGTAAAATAAAGTACAAAATAAGATTATTAAATAATAAGCAAAACCTAAATAGAATTGGTTTATGAATTTGTGGTTCCTCTCAAGACCATGACTGGCTTTTCTATATATGTGTGTTAAGGTTTGTGAAAATACTTTTTTGGGAAAATAAGTTTTTTAAAAATAAGAAATATAAAATAGAAAAAATAAATTTTATAAGTGACATTTCACGTTTATTCTTTGCTTTCCATCTATCTAACTCCACCTCTTGACATCTCACCCTTCCCACCCCCGAATCTACTCCGAACCTCATTCTACCCTTATAATATTTTCTTGTTTATTTATGAAATACTAAAAAATAAGTAAAATATTAATTTTTTTCCATATCGAACTCACCCTTCGTTCTTGTTTTGGATGGAAGTTAGAATTCTTTAATTAGATGTTTGAATTAATCATATCAATTAGATGGGGCCAAGGTACATATAAACATTATAGACCTAATTTGACTATAATCAACATTCCATTTAAGTTGGTCATTTAATCATGAGATGTGAACTAGATATTTTTAATATCTTGTGCTTCTAAATTACCATTGCATGTTGAGGGCTTGATATAAAAGAAATTCAAGCTATTTATTCACATAAAATAAATAACAATAACATATCGAGTGAAATTTTATAAGTGGGTCTAGGGAGGGTAAAATGTACGCAAATCTTACCATTACCTCATAGAGATAAAAAAGTTGTTTTTGAAAGAACCTCATCTCAAATATATCATCCCGAAAAGCAGAAAATACTAGATATGAAATAAAACGACTAAAGTGGAAAGCAAATGATAATTTATAAAGACAACAAAAGTAATAAAGTGAATGACGAACAATAACAATGTAATATATAAAGAAACGAATACCTCTACTAACCTACTATATCACACGCCCAGACAGTATCCTACCCCTACTAGTTGTCTAACCTTCCACTCTAATACACGACATTACTTCTTTCTATCTAAGATCATGTCCTCAGTGATACAAAGTTGCGACATATCCTGTTTAATCACCTCCCATAATACTTTTTTTATCTACCTCTACCCCTTTGTGTAACTCCTAAATCCAACCTCTCGCATCTCCTAACAGAAGCGTCATTACTTCTTCTCTGCACATGTCCAAACCATCACAATTTCTCTTCTCTCATTTTGTCTACCACAAAGGCCACCCCTAACTTCCTTCGAATGATCTCATTCTTTATCTTATCCTCTCTAGTATGTCCACACATCCATCTCAACATCCTCATATCCGCAACCTGCATCTTCTGAACATGTGAGTTTTTTATTAGCCAACACAACACCCCATATAGCAAAGACGGTCTAACTGTCATCCTATAAAACTTACCTTTAAGTTTAGGCTATATCTTCTTATAATACGACACTTTAGAGGTAAGCCTCCATTTCGTCCATGTTTCCCCTATACGATGTGTGATATCATCATAGATATCACCATTACTCCAGATGATGCACCCAAGATATTTAAAGTTTTCTCTCTTGGGAATAGATTGAGTTGCAAGTCTCACTTTAATGTCCGTTTCATCTCTCGCAACACTGAATTTGCACTCCAAGTATTCTGTTTTGGTCCTACTCAGTTTGAACCCTTTGGATTTCGAAGTATGTCTCCAAACCTCCAACCTATCATTAACTTTATCCTGAATCTCATCAATTAATAATATATCATCCATAAATAGCATACACCATGGAACCTCCTCCTGAATAGACCGTATCAACTCATCCATCACTATGGCAAAAAGGAAAGAGCTCAATACAGATTTTTGATGAAGTCCCCTCTCAATAGGAAAATATCCTGAGTCTTCTCCCAGTGTTCTTACATGAGTTTTGGCTCTGTCGTACAAGTCCTTATCACACTAACATACACCAGTGGAATACCTTTTGCCTCTAGACACCTCCATAGGACATCCCTCGGAACTTTGTCAAAGGCCCTCTCAAGATCAATGAACATCATATGAAAGTCCCTCTTTCTTTCCCTATATTTCTCCACTAATTTTCGGAAAAGATGAATTGCTTTAGTAGTCGACCTCTTCAACATGAATTCAAACTGATTCTAAAAAATAAACACTCTTTCTCTCACCCTCATCTCCATCACTCTCTCCCAGATTCATTAGCTTAGCAACTTAATACCCTTGTAATTATTACAGTTTTAAATATCACCCTTATTCTTGTACAATAGAATCATTGTATACCTCCTCCATTCATCGGGCATCTTAGCAGTCTTCAGAATAGCATTAAACAATCTAGTCAACCACTCCATATCGTTATTGGCTGTGCTCTTCCGAAAATTCACCAAAATCTCATTAGGTATGATCACTCTCCCTCTGTTCATCCTACAAATATCACTTCTAACCTCCTCATCTCTAAACGCCTATAGTAACCAAAATCTTAATGACTATCGAAGTGTGCCGAATCACCCAACTCAATATTTCTGGCCTTTTTTTCATTTAAGAGTTTATGAAAGTAAGCTTGATACCTTTGCTTAATGGAAGTCTCATCCACCAAAATTTTACCCTCCTCATCTTTGATGAACTTTACTTGGTCCAAGTCATGAGCTTTTCTCTCTCTCTCTCTTCCGCGAGCCTATACAATCTCTTGTCCCGCCTTTTTCACTTAGCTCAATATACAAGCATTCAAATGTTGTTCTCTTAGCACTCGTGACCGCCATCTTTGCTTCGGTCTTCCCCGTCTTATAGATATCCTTAAGCCTTTGTTTTTTATCCTCATTCATACACTCCAACCCTTTTGTATAGACAATTTTCTTAACTTTCACTTCGCCTTGAACTTCTCTATTCCACCACCAATCACCTTGACGTCCACCAAAGGTCCCTCTCGATACCCCCAGTACTTCGGTAGCTACTTTTCTAATGTAATCAATAGTAGTGTCCCATATGATGTTCATATCTCCGCTACTACTTCAAGCTTTAAACTACTCAACTTTTCCCTATCTCCCAAGAAAGGGTGGGATTCAGGCCTCCCCATCTAATCTTCGGTTGGGCATAAATAACCTTTTCCCTCTTAATCTCTAAATCCATCACTAAAAGCTTATGTTGAGTGGTAATATTTTCACTTGGAATAACTTCGCAATTCTTACAAAGGCTTTTATCACCCTTCCGGAGGAGTAAGCAATCAATTTTAGTCTTAGCTACCATACTACGAAAGATAATCAAGTGATGTTCTCTCTTTGGGAAATATGAGTTAGCAATAACGAACTCAAAGGCTTTAGCAAAATCCAAGAGAGACATCCCACCTCCATTCCTCTCCCCGAAATCAAAGCCTTCATAAACATTGTCAAAACCACTAGAAGTCACACTGATATGCCCATTAAAATCTCCCCCAATGAAGATTTTTTCTATGTCCGGTATACCTCTCACAACCTCATCCAAATCCTTCCAAAAGAGCTTTTTGACTTCCTCATCCAGGCCCATTTGAGGCACATAGGCACTAACTATATTCACTATATGACTATCGATCACAACATTATCCTATCATTAATCCTCGTGACCTCAATCATGTACTCCCTAAGGTCTTCATCTACTAGGATACCTACTCCATTTCTATCCCTAGAGCCAGAGTACCGTAATTTAAACCTGTCTACGTTTTGAGCTTTGTTACCTAACCATCTGATCTCCTGAACACATGGTATATTGAAATGTCTCATCTTAAGACTCTTCACTAGCTCTATGGACTTATCTATAAGTGATCCTACATTCCACGATCCTACTCTCAACTTAAGTAAGCCCATGCTCCTCTTACCACTGCTACCCTTTGCCGCCGATCCCAACCAACAACATGACCCTAATCTACCATCAGATCCCAAGGCCACTAAGCTAAGAACTAATAACTCAATAAATTATAGAAAATCAAGAAGATACAATCTCTCAAAATCAACAACACATGGTACAATAGTATACAAACAGTAAAATATATGCTAGGCACAATAGAGTTAAAGAGTTCTTCCAAAAAATCAAAACTGTTTCCAAGAAAATTAATCCGGGATGAGATATACTAAAATGTTAAACAATTAATCAAGAGACATATAGTCAAAGAGCAGATATAAATCGAGGGCAAAAATGGATAAGAGATAAAAGATATGTAATAGTATACAATCAACAACTAGACAAAAAAAAATCTATACTATATTAAAAGTATGAAGACCCGATGTTGTTTGAACTTTTTGTCCTTTAATAAAATACCCCGCTTTAGATAAAATTGTCTTTTCACTATTTTTTTAATTTATTATTTTCTCTTTTATTTATTTAGTTTCAAGATTCACTTTTGAGTTAGAATTTCTTTATATTAGAATTAGTTTTGATTTTTAGGATTATTTTATATAAATAATTGTACATGCTATGAAGGAAAAGGAAAGAAAAAATATTATTATTATTATTCTAATATTTAAGACTTTGAAATTCATTAAAATTTAGATTATCAAATACTTTGATAAGAAAAGTATGTAATATAACAAATTTAAAAAGAAAAACATTCAGTAAAATTATGTTGAAAATATTAAACTACTATTTTTATATTTAGGAATATTTTTTCATATTAAATATTAATCAATTAATTAATTAACTTCTAACTATTCAACTCCAAATGTACTTAAATAATTGAATTGATTTTCTTTTCCTTGCCCGTTCACCGAAGATTAAACTGTTGCATCAAACTAATAATGTTTATTTAGTTTTATATACATGAATATTGTATTTATTTTAACAAGTATTTATATACAATGTTTAAATTGACACAACACATGCGTCCAAAGCACGTGCACTGAACTAGTATATCTAAATAGAGGGAATTGGTTGAAAAGAACTCTAAATAACCCAAATTTTTATAAAGCAATGAAAATAAATTTGAAAATAAAATATTAAAGACAATCTAAACAAATATTAAATTACTTTGGAAATATAGAACCTGAAACTTGTTGAGGAGAGCAGAGCAACAATGGTGTCAATGAGTGTGAAAGATTTCAATCTTTACTCTGGTACTTTTCGGAGGAAATTAGCTTCTTCTTTCTTTCTTTCTTTGTTTCTTGATTACAAGTCTTCTTTCTTTATTTGTTTCTTTAGTATTCGGTTATTGGTAAATTGATAGGTCTGTTAAGACTATAGTAATTTATTATTTTATTTTTTTATAAATATTTAATATTAATAATTTAACATTACTAGATATTATATTAATATTTTTAAATCAAATATTTGCTTATTTTTTAATGTATAAGCTTTCTGTCAAGGAAGTAAATAAGAATATGAGGCCATAAATATTTTTTTCACTTTCTGTTTTAGTCATCATATTACAATGTTTTTGTTTGACTGCTTGATTTTAGTTTTAGTTTTAATTGTAGCTTTTTTAAGTTTGTAAACACATGTAATTTGATCAATCTCAGAAATTTCATATCATGTTTTGGCCATAACATGTAATTGTAGCCTTCGTACTACATCTGCTCTATTGATGCAATGTCTCATTCTCTTTTTTGTTTTATTATATCAACGCATTTACAACTAATTTGTTTCTTTCACTATATCACATATTGTTTTACTATATCGCGTCAAATTGTAAGAGAAGTCATATATTTATTTCATAAGTATTTTTTATTGATCAAAACAAAAGTTGAACCATTTAGAACCAAAATTCATAAATTAAAAATTGATAAATAATATCTTATTAATTTGTTATTACTTTAACACACATAAAAAATTAAAAACCGATAATTTGGATCAATAATATATAAAATCAAGATGAATCGACCAATACACATCCCTAATATTGATACATCAATTTTTGTACATAGACTATATATCTTTATCTCATTAAATAATATTGTATGGATGATATTCAAACACCATATACATCTAAATTGAGCTCCTTGATATTTTTAATAAAATGTGAACTCATGTCTAACCTTTACCACGATAGATTAGGTAGAATTTATTTTCACTAAAAAATAATAAAATGACTTTTTATCATTTCTTGTGCAATGTAAAAGATTCATAAGCCATATATTTTCAAATTATTCATATGATAATTTACTTAAAATCTTGTATTATCTTTCATGAATACTAAACTGAAGGAGACAATCATTTCTGTAAGAAGGTTAGTTTTATTATTACCTCGTAAAGATAAAGAGATTATTTTTAAAAGATCCTCGACTTAAATGTAGAAAATTCAAGTATAAAGAAGAAAGAAAACAATAAAGAATTCATAACAACTAATTAATGCAAAGCTTGTAAGGAAAGAACAAGAACAACAAAATAGTGTGATAGTCGAAACACAAAAAGCAATAAGAACTCTAATAAAACAATAAGTATAACGACAAATAGCCACAAGCCTAAATCCTTCAAAAGCAAAAACAATCCTCCACTAACCTTAACCTTCTATCCTAGTACGCTACCTCCATACCCTCCTAGTTAAGGTTATGTCTTCAATAAGGTGAAGTTGCACCATGTCCTGCCCAATCACTTCTCTTCGATACTTCTTAGGCCTACCTCTGGGGTCTGCCTCTTCTTGCCCCTACTATGTCCAACTTTTCGCACCTTCTCACTGGGACATCCACATATCTCCCCTTCACATACCACACTATCTCAATCTTCCTTTCCCTGTATTTTCTACCATGCAGGTCATTCCTATTTCTTCTTGAATAATCTCATTTCTAATCTATCATTTTCTAGTATGCCCACACAACAATAGAAATATCATCATTTTCGTCAGTTGTATCTTTTTGAATATAGGAGCCCTTGATTGGTTGACACTCTACCTCATACAACAAGTTGCTCTTATTATCACTTTATAAAATTTACCTTTTAAGTTTTGATGGTACTTTCTTGTCACACAATACACCGGAGGTAAGGTTTCACTTTAATTTATCCATGTCGTGCCAATAAGAAGGATTGCATTTTTTGATGTTTTAGTTTTCGAACATCCTGGTGTTTGGCCATGAAATTTTTTTTCTCTTTTTGGAGTTAAACTACTAAAATACGTTTGGTCAAAACAATTTAAAATTCAACTTGAAATTGAATTTTTGTGTTTGATTTTAAATACAAATTGGAGTTATTTTTTACTTTTTCTTTTATAGTAATTAGAGTGAAAAAGGTCAAAGCACCTTTTTGATGTTTCACATTCTTGAAAATTCTAGAGTTTAATTTCAAGTTGAATTTCAAAATTTTATCCCTTTTCACTTTGAAAATAAAAATTACTTTTTTTTCAAATTTCATAATGAAATATGGTCAAATTCCTTTGTATTTAAAATATCTAATTATTCTAATCTAATTAGAAAAATTAATTTAATTAATTCTCATAAATTAAAAAAAATGACAAATCAAAAGAAACAAATGATGTACTACATTTGGAAAGAAATAATATCACTATTTTTATTTTTATTTTCTCAAAAAAGAAAGACAATAATTTTCTATTCATGAATTTTCTTCGAGAAAAAACTCAAAATAGCCCCTTATTATTGGATTAAAATTCAAAATCATCCTTGAGTTATCATACGAAGCACTATTAGTCCCTTATATGTGTAATATTGGTGCACTTTCTATTGAACAATATTTTTACTTAACAAAACAAAGTGTTCTTCTCACCTTCTGTCATTTGGAGTAATTATTTTTATTAAATATATAAAAATATATTTTTTTAATTAAAATTGAGCTCTAGGTTCATTATAAAAAGATGACTGAACATTTCACAGATAAAATTGTGGACTAAATCCATATTAAAAAATAGATAAAAGTTTGATGGATAATCAGAAGTGTACAAATATTTGCAAACATGAGGAACTATTAGTTCTCTAAGTGAGAATTCAAAAATGACTTCGAGTCTTAACTCGAAGGTAAGGTACTATTTTGAAAAAAAAATTCAATTTTTTTTTCAATTTGTATTTCTCGAAAAAGTAATTCGATTGATAGAAATTAATATGAGATTGATGATCTCGATGAGATTGATATTCTAATCTTTCTTCTTAGAACGTATTGATTTGACCAAGCATGTTGTCGCCAGAAGCAGAACCCTGTATTTCTTCTAGAGAATCTCCTAATTGTCTCAGAGCAACTAGAAAAAAATTTTTTGTCCAAAAAGAATTCGGTTCAGATGTAAGATACCTATCCAGATGTTTTTGAAACTCAATCATGGATGACGAAATCATCAAAGATTTGACCATTTTGAACTCCGTCGAGATATTTTTATTCTCATGATATTAGAAGAACAAAAGTGATGTGTAAGTGACACGTGTACTGCTAAACACTAGCTCATCAACTATCGCACGTTCATCACCTCATCCATTTTATCAACAATACCAAACAAACTCCACTCCACTCAGCCACACAAATCTATCCACTCTTCCATGGCAACCATCGCCGTTCCTCGTGCCGCCGCTGCTTTGCCGTCATCGGCATCGTTAGCTCCGGTTTCCGGTCGCCGGTCCTCTGTTAAATTCTCTGTATTCCATGGTCTTAAGGTCCAGTCGACTCGTTCATCGGTCTCCTTTACCTCATTTACCAAATCTGTTCCAAGTAGAGGAGGAAGAATCGTCTGTGAGGCTCAGGATACTGCTGTTCTAGGTGATTAATTCATTTTTTCCTCTTTTTTTAACCGTACTACTTGTTTGATTTTGGAGTAACGAGTAATTAAAATTGGGGCGGGGAACGCGGTAATGGCGGAGGGGATTACAACATATTAGCTGGAGAATGGAACCTTCAACAACTAAGTGTAAGTATGGGTAGTTAATCAGCTGTACTACTTAGATTCCCTGCTACTTGCTCATAGTTTGAGGGTTTTTACGTGCTATTGCAAGTGATGAAGTAAATATAATTCAGGACTTGAATTTTTACGAGTTTGAGTTGGGGATTCCTGATTTAGTATAGTTGATTTTGATTTACTAGGTTCAAAATCCATTTATCAAGTCCAGGTTGGTTATAGTTTGAGATATTTGGGTCTTTTTTAAGCTTAAATTCGGACCAAAGAAATGCTTAAACACCTAATTGAAAGTGGTGAAGCAAAGATAATTTAGGATTTGAATTTTACGAGTTTGAGTTGGTGATTCTAGCACAGTTCATTTGATTTGCTAGGTTTGAAATTTATTTGTCAGCTCCTGCTTGCTTATAATTTGAGATGTTTGGATTTTCCTCTTAAAGCTTATTAAAATTTGACCAAAAAATGCAAGTGGTAGAGAAAGGATCCGAATTTGAATTTCATGAGTTCTAGTTTGAGATTCTAGCGCACCTTTATCTGATTTGTTAGGTCCGAAATCTATTATTATAGTACTCCCTCCAACAACAACAACATACCCATTACAGCTTCACAAGTGGGGTATAAGGAGTGTGAGGTGTACGAAGATGCCGGGTATAGAGACTAGTACTTCCTTGGTGTCTCGTTTTACATGAAGGTGTTGTTGGTTTTTCTCAAACTTATAAAATATTTTGAATCCTTAGCTATGCTGACTTGAGCTACTTTTCAAATAGTTTTCAAATATGTAAACTTTATTTTTGTAAGAATTTGAACTTGAATTTATAATCAAAATTAACTATTTTGATTCTTGAACTTCAAACCCCTTCACATGAAATTAGGACAGAGAGTAGTACTTATTTAGTGAGCAAGAGCTTCTGGATTTGGATAATTCCACAACATTAATACTACATCCATGGTCCACCCCTTGTGGCGAAATAGTTGTTACGATTCGAGTATATTCAGCCATCTACTGCTGCAATTGTCAATTATTACCAGATTATCATACAAATCAAATTTGATGAAAAGTCAGTTCCATGACATTCAAGTTGAATGCTCAACTGCACATGAAAGAGTAAATCAGGTTTTCATGAACAATGCGCAAATCAAATTAGTGGAAAGACAACTGGAATCTGTGTTGTTCGGACACTCCAAAACTGTTGCCATACCTGTGTCAAATCCTTCAACAATGCATTATGTTGGATTATCCAACATAATACTCATCGATATTTTTGAAGAGTCCAAGCAACATATACTACAATTACCTGATGCTTGTAAAAGAATAAATCTGTGGAATGGATACATTATTTTGGAGGGTAAAGGCTAGTAAAACCTACCCAAGTTAGTATTGCGTTGAACTTCATTTGCTGTTGAATATTTGAACTGCTATGAGGTACATTACTATTCTGGTAAAAGCAATTATTGTATTTTCATTCTAATTTCGGCTTTATCCTTGACATTGTGGAACTATTTTCAAATCATTCATGTCATGCTTCCTTTCATTCTTCACCAAAATTGGGATGATGCAGGCGTTGCAATTGTAATATGAATCATCCTGCTCCTAGTTAAAATGATGAAATTCCCTGTAGTTAAATCTTCATCACGAGCGCTCTGTCTAATTACAAAGAGTAATAACAGATATGATGCATCAGTTTCTTATGTTCTACTACTTCATCGCTGAGGCATTAGCATGAAGTACACAACTGAAACTGTTGTTGTAGTAGCATCTCCATCAATTTAATCAGCTTCATTGTTTACTTAACATGGTTATTGTAAAATGCAGTGCCTGGTGTTAATGATCAAACATGGGAGTCCCTTGTAATTGGATCCGATATACCTGTTCTGGTCGAATTTTGGGCTCCGTGGTGTGGTCCATGCCGAATGATTCACCCCGTTATTGATGAACTATCACAGGAATTTGCTGGCAAGTTAAAATTCTTCAAGGTGAACACGGATGAAAGTCCTGGCATCGCAACCAAATATGGAATTCGAAGTATCCCAACTGTCATGATTTTCAAAGATGGAGAGAAGAAAGATGCAGTCATTGGTGCAGTCCCCAAAACAACGTTGACAGCCTCCATAGAAAAATTCTTGTAAAATGGTTCATTTAGCTATTTTATGTTTTCCCTCTTAGCCTTTGGCACTGCAAGATTTATAAGTTGATGAATCTGTGATTCGTCTGTATAGTTGTGTTTATATGCTATGTTTCCTCTTTTGGCATTATGTTAGTATTTCAATGTATCTGAAGTTCAAATTTCAGTGGTAAATTTGTCTCTATATTGACTTCATCTCTCCATCAATGAAGCAATATCCTACCCATATTTTATTACACATACCAATTTGGTTCTTTTGTCAAAGAAGGAGGTCCCTAAGGCTTTCTCTGATCTAAGGCCTATAAGCTTAGTTGTTTTGTTAACGAGGTAATCTCTAGGGTCCTACATGATAGGATGGCGGTGGTGCTTTCAAAGGTCATTTCTCCTAACCAATCAGGTTTTGTTCGTAATTTTAATAATACTATTAGTAATGTTAATTGAATTTTTTGCCCTTCGTTAAAATATTTTTATTTAAAAAAAATCGTCTTTTCATCATTTTTTAAGAATGATTATTTCAATAATATTAAATATAATAAAAATTAAATAAAGAAACAAAGAATCATTTTCTTAGATTTGCTTAGTTAAAAAGTAAAATAATAATAATAAAATCAAAAAATTCCTACACAAAAAAAATTTTCTACGTAAAATAGACTTGAATCTAAAAGAAAATTAGTTAAAAAGCAAAAAAAAAAAAAAAAAAGCGGAAAACGACCACACTAGTCATAAGGAAAAAGTTTTCCCTTTTTTCAAGGGAACACGTTTGGTTTTTTTATTATTATTAAATATGGCCCATGCGACCTTTATTCAAATAAAAAAAATCACCAAATGTATACATTTTCTTTGGTTAAATTTTTTTATAAATAATTTCATAGTGAATCCTAATTATATAATGAAAGCTTTTGTCTAAAATATAATAAAATATTATTTTTTTTCCTTTTTGATTTATGACTTCTCTACTTTTATAAAAACACTTTAATTTCAACTTTTGATTCATTCACTCCCTTCATCGATTTGTGCTTACCGGTGCTAGATCTTATTTTACGGGTTTTCCGAACTTCAATTTGATCTTCAGATTTACTTATATTACACACTCACTTTCTTTGTTTAATATTCTTTTCTCTTTCTTTTTCACTTTTTGAATTTAAAGAAAATAATATTAATTGTTATACCTGCTTAACTTGTATTACGACTTCCATTTAGTTAATTTTGTTTAATAAATTTTCGTTATTTAAAAATTTATATTATTTAATTTCTAACATCTTCATCTATTCACAAGTTCTATCTATTCACGTACAGTCTTATCTCAAGTAAGATAATACTTCTTCAACTTATAAATTTTTTTATATTATAAATTCATATAGTATTCTTATTATTATTTTGTTCAACAATTTATGAGAAGGACTTGATCAATGAAGTTATGATAATTAATACCTTAAAAAGATACGATTCGACAATAAAAGTCTTGCTTATTAGCAATGGACCAATAAAACAATATAAAAGAGGCACCAATGAAGGCACTCGAAAGACGTTAACATTTGTCGATGAAGAGGTAATAATTTTTTCCTTCAATTTTTTTATATTTTAACTATTAAAGGATTCTCACCTAGTCATCGATTATTTGCATCATCATTGTAGGTACTACAGTCACCAACAATGAGTTGATTATGAAAATTCTGAGTGATATCAAATTTTCATGATATTTTTGCTGCAATTTGAGTAGGAATTTCCAACATTTCGTATGATGAATTGTATGAGAAATAAATTGATTATGAGCTCTTTCTCAAACATGAGAAATTGTAGAAAGAAATCACTATAATAATTGTTTTAATGATAACTCACAAGCCCCAATGATCGTCGATCCAGCAATAACTCAGAAAGAGCGTTTCAACAATTATATAAATGTTCATGCTCATGCACCAATAACCCTGTTTGATGCGAAACCTCTAGCTTGAGTAAAAAAGGGGTATATTAGAACATTATAAATTACTGTTTATTTTTTACTAACATTATTTTCTTTTTTTCAATGCATAAGTTATTATTTATGCTCAACATTTATATAATTTGGGAATCTTATATTTTATTTTTCTTGATTTCTGATTAATTTCTACTGTAGGAAAATTTCTTTTACAGAGTGTTATTTCTTTATGTATATAGTTCAATTCATCACATATTAAAGAAAATATCTTTTGCTTCATCTTGCTCAATATTATCTACACAGTATATTTATTTAGGTTTGGGGGTGATGCCATGGGCGGAACTACCTTCCGTGAATGATCACCATTCGTCAAAAAATTACATAGTATGCGAAGGTAAAGTATTAGCTATTAAATGTATATTTAATTTCGTACACTCTTAACACAATTAAAAAAAAAGTTTATGCACCCTTCATCAAATTTTTGGCTCCGCTCTTGATTGTCAAAACTAAATGGAACAAACAATTGCTATTACATTAATATAATTTGAGAATCTTATATTTTATTTTTCTTGATTTCTGGTTAGAGACTTTTATTTCTTTATATATATAAATCAGTTCATCACATATTCAAGAAAATATTTTTTGCTTCATCTGGCTCAATATTCTTCACACAATATATTTCTTTATATTTGGGGATGATGCCATGGGCAAAGCTACCTTACGTGAATGGTCACCACTCATTGAAAAATTATATGGCGTACAAAAATTAAATGTTAGCTATTAAGTGTATATTTAATTGTATAAATTCTTAACACAACCAAATGGAACAAACAATTGCAATTACCACAAAAATCATTGCTTTTTTTTTTTTAAGAAAATAGCCAAATACCTTCTTAATCTATATTCGTTTTTTCAAACTACACACTTGAATTTCACGAGCATCCTATTACCCTAGACTATTTTAATTTAAAATTAATATCTTCGTAAATGCTTATGTAGCAAAGTGAGTCTATTTCACTCTCTCAAAAGAGAGTGAGGACCAATAATAAATATAAAAAAATTATTTTTAATTTTGTTTCCATAAATATATGTATGTTTATTTTTATTTTTTTAAATTTGTTTCTATTTCATTTTTAGTTTGTGTTCTTCTTCATAGCAACTTAGTTGAAAATTCATGACAACTGTCAAATATTTGTAAAGTAATTTCTCTCAAGTTCGAAGCTCAAGCTCCGTCAATGGAGTTTTACAGATCTTATTTTAAGTCTCAGGCAACCATTTTGGTAGATAAACTTAATTTCATCTTCAAAAAATAATATTCCTTGATGGGTTTTAACAATTAAATATTAATCATTGATCTGAAAATACAACCATGTTCTTCATCTCCTTCGTTCGAAAAAGTAGCGGGTAAAGGTGATTAGACACGATATAGTGAGACTTGATCTCACCGAGGATATGACCTTAGATAGAAAGGAGTGGAAGTCGCGAATTAGAGTAGAAGGCTAATAAGTTAGCAGAGTTAGGTTTGTGTCTAGCCATGGGGCAGTGTAGGGTGTTGTCTTTTTTTGTATTATGTGTATTAAATTTATCGTATTTACATAATATTATATGTTTTCTATTCTTTTCTTTTCCTTTCATTTGTGTCATATCTTGTTTATTCCGCCTATGGGTTGTTGAGACGAGGGTTCCCAGGAAACAACCTCTCTACTTCTATGAGGTAATGGTAAGATCTGCGTACATTCTACCCTCCCCAAACCCCAATTGTGGGATTTCGCTGGGTATGTTGTTGTTGTTCTTCATCTCCGTTGAAAATTTTGATGCAAAATCACTTTAATTTTCTCCAAATTTCCTCAAAATTTAGATATAAATTTCTCCCAATATTGCGGTTTTTTTGATATATTACCCACTCAAAATGAAGCTCCTTTGTGGTATGCTAAAATTTGAACTTAAGCTTTTAAACTAACTTTAATGGTGGTTTCAAGCTGAGCTTCACATTGTCAACCTTGAGCTTCCATTTTCAGACAAACGAAACTCTTCAAACTATCAAAGAATTCAGCTGCTCCCAAATCAAAAATATTAATCCAAAAAATTTCAAAAGTAAGATTCATTCATTATTCAAGACAAAAATAGACAAATTTTAATATTTTGACCTTCAATGGTGAAACTTGATCTCAGCGAGGACATGACCTTAGATAGGATGGAGTGAATGTTGCGAATTAGAGTAGCAGGCTAATAGGTTAGATAGCTAGATCTGCCTTATATACGGTAATTGTCTCGTATTTACTTGTTATCATGTGTTTTTCGTTATTAATCATTCTTCCTATTCACTTTCTCTTTCTCTTCCTTATTCTGCTTATGGGTTTTTGTGACGAGGGTTTCCAGGAGACAACCTCTCTACCCTTATGAGGTAGTGATAAGGTTTGCGTACATTTTACCCTCCCCAGACTCTACTTGTGGGATTACACCGGGTATATTGTTGTTGTTGTAATGGAATTTTGAAATGATACACCAAAAAGAGGGAAAAAAGTAAAAATTTTTTAAAAATAATTCACATGTCAAACGCGTGAGCTTCATCGATCAGCACAGATGTGGTTGTGACTTTTAAAGGGTGTAATAATTTTAATTTTAAATAATTTGGGGGGGGGGGGTAATAGAACACACGTAAAATTAAAGTGTGTAGCTAAAAATTCGAATATAAATTAAAGGGGCATTTGACTATTTTCTCTTTTTTTTTTTTACCCCCAAGATTGTCATCTCCTTCCTATGAACTCTAATTTAACCAGCATCTACATATTAATCTTTCATGTAAATTCTATGGCTCACCTTACAAAACCTTAGTTACATAAATGCTAAACTAATAAAGATATTTTAGCTTCTAATTTTAGCCATGTTGACTTTATGAATTGTGAAACAGAGAAACAAAGTTAAAAGATTAGGAGATTTTAGGCAAGACTTTTAAATTAAATATTGACTTAGATATTGTCAAATTATTGACTAAAAGGTAGTTGTAAAAATTAATAAGCATTAAATTTTGTATTCACCCACTATAGTAATAACACATTTAGGGATGGTTTGGTTAAAAAATGAATAATGCAAAAATTAAATAGGATTAATAATGCTAGGATCATTTTTTATTCCGTGTTTGATTTAGTATTTTCCACTTAATTTTGTACTTGGTTTAAAATTCTATATAAAGTTTCTTTTCAATTATGCCCTTGAACTATTATGAGATTTTCTATTCCATGTAATTAGATCAAAGTAGATTTTTTTTTTGTGACTTCTAACTAGTTAGGAGAATAATAGTTTTGTCATTATGTTTGTTATTTTCTCACTTGAATTATTTGAGAATAAATAATTGCAATCTTAATAAATTCATCACTAATAAAATGTCAATGTTTAATTTATTTATGATAGACCACTTGTTATTAAAATAGAACAGATGGTAAACAATTGTAAAATAGACAATCTATAGTTTTAATATACTGTTTATATTTAACATCATTGGACTTTGTTTTGTATCAATAAAATCACTCAACTAAGTTAATTATAAAAAAAATTGACATGGAAAAATAATTTTTGTCTATTATGTAAATATGAAATCATAAATAAATAAAATTTAAGAATTTGACATGGTAAGATTATTTATTTTTTATATTATAAAAATATGAACCCACAAATAAATTAATTTTGTAAAATAATTTATTTAAATAAATTTACTAGTACAAAACTACAAATATAAAATATAAAATCAAGAAAATTGAAAAAAAATGTAAAAGAATTTGAAGGACATTTTTGTCTTTATATATAATTTTATGGTATTAAATACAAAGTATTAGCTAATACCACCAAATGGGAGGTATCAGTTAATACCATATATGAGGTATTAACTAATACATAGATTAGTTAATACATGGGTCCAATTTCTACCAAACATAGTATTAACTAATACTATTTCTCTAATTCCTGGATTATTTCCCCTAATCCCTCCTACCAAATGACTCTCTTTAAACGATTAGTGAGTTAATGATACTGTATTCAGAATCGCTAAATTTCTTGCAATATTTATATAAAGTGTTTGTTATAAATATTTGTAATATATAATATAACGATAGTTATATTATTACGACAAAATTTTTATTCGTTGTATTGATCGTCTTCTTTCTATCGTCTAATTAATCAAATATTTTATAAAAAAATAAATTACTTCCTCTCTTCCATTTTAATTGAATTTGTGAGGTAACGCACACGTATTAAGAAAATATTCAAAGACAAAATTTACACCATATTTTTCACTATTGCCCTTTGTAAAAACATAGATATGAGTGTAATTTATCTTCTAGAAAATATAGAAGTTCAATAAGGACAAATATGATAAAAGTTTCAAACATCCACCTTGAACAATTTAAATATTTGAACTTTGGAAAAAACGTCAAAAATTCAATTAATTTGAGACGGAGGGAGTATTATTTTCGATGAAAAATATTTTTTCTTCTTACCAAAAACACCATATATTATTCTTCCCTCGTTTCAATTTATTTGTTTTACTTTTTCTTAGTGTATTTTTAAAATATTATCTCTTCTATTTTTTAATGATCATTAATTTCAACTCTCCACATGATATATTTAATACTATAAAATTAAATAATATTTTATACATTAATTATTTAACATCGTAATTTTTTTTTTAAAATTTTATGTCAAATTAAAATGAGGCAAACAAATCGAAAGAAAAATAATCCTAACTTGTTTCGCCATTAATATAAAATGAATTCAATTTTTTAATAAAATATTTCATCACTATAAAACATTTTCTATTTTTGTTTTTGTCATATTTGGCCGTTTTCTTTTTTTGGGGGTTCACGCTATAAATCACATCCTATCTGATCTCAGTAATTTTTGTACTCATTTCCTTTATCTTTTTCTTCTCTAGCGGTTCTTCCATTCTCCTTTGGGCTTTTCATCTCTCGGTATGATTTTCTTTTTAAATGATTTTGATGCTTGTGATCGATTGTAGGTGTTTAATTTCCATGAAAAGGGTTTTAGTGTTCTTGATTTGTTAATGTTTTTGTCTTTTCCTTCTAATGTGGAGTTGCAATTTGATCAACATGAAAAAGGGGGTGAGAAATAAGGAAGAAACACTCAAAGAATCAATTTTTTGTAAAGTTTGTGGAGGATTGAGATTTGGGTGTTTGATATTTGTTCCTGTTTCTTTTTTATGTGAATAAAGTTTGGTTCTTTCACACTTAGTAGGATTTTTTTTCTTTTAATTGTCATGGCTTTTTATGGAATCTTGTGTTGCTGCTATTTGGGTTTACATTCGAAAATGGTGTTTGAGATTTTTTTTTTGCTGTTCCAGTTTTTTGCTTATTACTTGAGAGCTATGTTGCTTGTTCTCTAGAAGAATGTTGTCTCACCCCGTGTCGGATTGTCAAGAAGTCCACTACTTTTTGAGGATTTAACATGCACCTGTTAACATTTTTGAAGAGTTGGAATAGCGTAGGTTGGGAGAACTTATTGATGCTCATGTTGTTTTTTGAAACCTAACTTAGATTCTGTTACTGACTTATGATTGAGTTAACTGTCATTTTATGATCAATCCTGAGTTTATATGATTTTTCTTTTATGGATTTTAATTTCATGGCTTTTTATGGAATCTCATGTTGCTATTTTGGTTTACATTAGAAAATGGTGTTTATGATGTTGCTGTTTTGCTGTTCCAGTTTCTTGCTTATCACTTGGGAGCTATGTTGCTCATACGTGTGTTGGATCCTCCAAAAGTGCGTTACTTTTTGAGGATCAAACACGTATCTGGTCAACATTTTTGAAGAGTTGAAGCAACATAGGTTGGGAGAACTTACTGGTGTTCATGTCATTTTTGAAACCAAACTTAGATTCTGTTACTGATTTATGATTGAATTGCCTGTAAATTTGTGGTATTTTAAGCATTTAACAAGTATATATCAGTTCTATTCAGATGACTGAAACTAGTTTGGGGTTGAAATGTAGTAGTTATAAAATTGTGATAGCTTAAAGCGTTTTTTTAGAAGCTTTAGTTATGGTGTTAAAGCATGTATCCTTGTGTATTTAGGGGTGGTTTGGTACGTGGACTAAAGTATCGTGGGATTATAATCCAAGGACTACTTTATCCCACCTAGGAGATGGAGTAAAAATGAAGGGGAGCCTTGGAGTAACTGGTAAAGTTGCTGCCATGTGACCAGGAGGTCACGTGTTCAAGCCTTGGAAACAGCCTCTAGCAGAAATGCAAGGTAAGGCTGCGTACAATAGACCCTTGTGATCGGGCCTTTCCCCGGACCCTGCGCATAGCGGGAGCTTTAGTGCACCGGGCTTGCCCTTTTCTTTTTTAGGAGATGAAGTAAAATAAACCTAAGTTGGATGGGATGAGGTAATAGCCTCTCTATCTCTATGAGGTAGTGGTTAGTCTGCGTACATTTTATCCTCTCCAGACCCCACTTGTGGGATTTCACTGGGTATCTTGTGTTGTTGGATGCGATAAGGTGGGATATCGTAGGACTAAACCAAATCTGGTATAAATTTTATGTCAAGCTTAATCTTGCCCGCGTATCAAATGATCTCTGAGCGAACACACGGATGAAAACAACATTGGTACTTGGGTGTGAGCTTTGGGGTTGTTGGGGTTGGAGACTGGTTTTATGTTATCTGGCACATTAGATATCCATCTGATACTTTTCATTGTTACGTCGAACTAAATGATACTAAGAAAATGACTGGATGTTGGAGTGTTTTAACCAAATTAATAATCCAAGTTTATCTATTCAAATTCTGGGAAGCAATCATAAGTTTCTTTTTTTTTTTTAATAACTGGAACTGCTTAATTTTTCACCTAATGGTTTTTAGTAAGGACAGATTCAAGCTAAATGAAATGAAACTTTGGTGGGCATTATTTTAGTGCTTGAATAAATAGGTATTTAAATATCCAATCCATACTGCTTGCTTTCATACTCTTATCCCCTTTTGAGTCTTAAACAGAAAGGAGAAGGAAAAAAAAGTGAGATGCTTTCCTCGTCGTCTTTTTATGTTTGCACCCCAAATGAATTATACTAATTATCATTCATCAAAAGCTTGTTAGTTTCATTTGTGCATCTCGTGTAGGTTCGCTCGCTCGCTCTACACAGATGTTTCATTTTTATGGTGCATTTTCTTATTGTGAGGTGCATGATTATTTGTGAATTTCATCTTGAGCAGATTCATGACTATCACCCGCGTTGGGTCTGATGAAGGTATCTCCGTTAATAAGAGAAACTCAGTTCCTTTTTCAACAGCAACCTCTGGAAATGAAGCTTCCTGTTTTGATTGCAACATTTGCCTTGACTCAGCACATGATCCTGTAGTCACCCTCTGCGGTCACCTCTACTGCTGGCCTTGCATTTACAAGTGGCTCCAGGTTGAGAGCTCTGGACCAGGATCAGTAGAAAACTCTAAATGTCCAGTCTGTAAAGCTCACATTTCAAACTCCTCTCTGGTGCCTCTCTACGGTCGTGGGGTATCATCATTGGAATCTGAACCCAAGAAGGCTCAGGCAGATGTGGACATACCTCATAGGCCTCAAGCAATTGGCGCAATCACACCGCATAATTCAGTGTCTCCAATTCCTCGCATACATCAACGACTTCGTCAAACCTCTCTCTACCCTCCACGACCCTCCACATTTCAACATCACCACCAATACTTCCCCCAAGCCTTTGGTAGCTATGCAGCTATGGCTCCATCTAGCTTTGGGAACACCGCAATGACCAGTTTGTTCAGCCCAGTGGTTGGTGCATTTGGAGAAATGTTTTCTTCAAGAATGTTTGGAATTGCTCATCCTCATCCTAGCTCTTACCTCATCGGAGCGCGCAGGGGTCCTAGAATGAGAAGGGAAGAAATGCAGGTGGACAAATTTCTCAACAGATTGTCCATCTTTCTTTTCTGCTGCTTCATCTTGTGCCTGCTCCTGTTTTGAGGTTCATATAACATTTATCTTATCCTAATTTGTAGAAATATATATATATGCTTGTGCTTACAACAGTCAGGTAATAGTTCATAATATAAAAATATAGACTAGCAAGAGATTTAACAGATATAGCTTCATTTCCCTGTCTTTATGCCTCTTTTTTGGCAAAACAGTATTGTTTCTTCAGAAGGTGGCAATATAAATGAATTTTTGTTTATGCTTCATTAATGAAACATTGTTCATCGCGATAGATGGCTTATTCAAATTTGGACTGGTGTAAGTAGACCTTATCTCTATGATGGATGGTCTCGCTCAAGAGTTGGGTGTCCGGTAGATCAATAGACGGATACGATAACCATCACAGGTCATTCGACCCCAAGAAATCTGCGACCCTTATATGTCCATACACATGATGAATGTATGATTGAATGTCGAACTCACAATTTTATGATTGAAGATCGAGGGTGTTAACATCACTTTTTTAGTATTTTAATTTTCATATTTATTTTGCATCTCTAAAATATAAATTTTTATTGTTTTAATTTTCATAATGCTTGGAAGAAAAGAGAAAAAGTTAATAGTTCTAACTTCTAATTATACTCCAACAATTGATAATTATACTTGCGTTGATGAAACACCTTAGTTTCTTGATATAGATTCTACAAACACACTACGATCAATATTATGATAAAATGAATGCAAAATAAGAAGATGAATTAATTTATTCCTCCTTTTAACCAATTTGCTAATTTTAACTTATTCCGTCAAGGTTCCGTTATCTTGGACTAAAAACGTTCCTCTTTATACATTTAAAAGGATCATACTTGTTCGTTGTTATATAAAAAGGACGAATAAGTAAATCCCTAAACTTAAGGGGTCATAAGTAACTATTTCCTTAAGTTTTAAAGATTAGCTCAACTCTTTTGTGCACTTGCTGTTGGAACCAAAACCCCTAACAATGGCGAAAGAGCGAGCAAAAACTTCAGAAGACGAAAATGGAGCTCCATCTAAGCGGCAACACAAATCAAAATCCAAAAGAGATGATAAATCCGAATCCGAATCCGAATCAGAGTCAGAACCGGAACGAGAAGTAAGGAAACACAAGAGAAAGAGAAGTCGAAGTTCTAGGAGAAGATCGCGGGATGATTATGAGGATTCAGATTCTTCATCATCCAGTGAAGATTCCTATTCGGACTCTGAAGACTTGTATTCGGATTCGGAGTCGAGTAGTTCGGATTATTCGGAAGAGGAGAGGAGGCGTAGAAAGAGGAAAGAGAGGAAGATAAGAGAGGAGAAAGAGAAGGAGAAGAGACGAAAGCTGAGGAAAGAGAAGGAGAAGAAGAAGAGGAGGAAGAAGGAGAAGGAGAAAAAGGAGAGAAAGAAGAAAAAGAAAGAGAAGGGGAAAACTGGTGCTGTTACAAACTCTTGGGGAAAATATGGAATTATTAAGGAAACTGATATGTGGTGAGCTACTTTTCCTGCCTTTCATCTTTTAATTTAAGCTCTCATCATAAATTTTAAAGTTAAAATTTGAAAATTTTGAGTTTTTGAATTGAATTTGTCTTTGGAATGCATTTTACTTGGAAACTTTTTTGAAGTTATGTCGGTGAAATCCCAAAGATATGATCAAATTTCATGGCCAAATAGACATTTGAAAATGAATTTTTAAAAATCCAATCCAAACGAGCTAAGTGTTACTACGTGAGAGCATGCTAATGTTTCTGTTTCATTTTTTAGTCAAATAGTAGATCGTTACTTGTAGTTACCTTTTAATTGCTTAATTGTGTTTTCATAAGATAAGTCACATTTTAATTGCTTGTAAATAGTTATCTTTTAGATGATTTTTCCTTGAAAATGTTTTCTAATGTTTGGTTGGTTGAATGAAAAGTGTTTTTAGGAAAAAAAAGAAGAAATCATTGAAGATCATTGGATAGTGTTTTAGTGAAAGTTTTGAGTATTATGAGAGGATTAGTGCTTAAATGTTGGTTGGAGTAGTGATTTGATGTATACTAGTAAAGGAAATGACTTCTCTTTTGGTGAAAATAATTCCTTTGGATAATATTTTCACATACCCAAACACTAGACAATCATTTATTATCCCAAAAGATTTTCCGAAAAACTTAAGTACTTGATCATAAGCAAGCTACAACAACAACAACAATATATCTGGTGATATCCCACAAGTGAGGTCTGGGAAAGGTAAGATGTACACAAACCTTATTCCTACCTAGGCTCAAATTAGAAGTTACTCAGGCAAGGGTTGCAAGAAGAAAAAAATGACAATTACATATCAAGATACAAAGCAAAATGAAGCAACAAATAGCAGTTAAACGACATAAACTAAGAAGAAGGGCAACTCTGTCTCCCTTTTGATTCTACTGGGAAACACTGTAATGTAAGGAAAAGCCTTCCTCCATAAAGAAGAAACCCCGAGGCTGCAAACAGAGATACACCTGCAAAGAATGCCATGCACTGTGGACTTACACTCTTGGAGTAGAGGTTGTCCCTATTTGTTTGATCACCAACATATCCAAAACTTAGATGCATGATTAATTTGCTTTTGTCGTTGTCCTTAGAGTGAAGATGGTCACTTTTATCATAGAAAAAGTTATATGCCCAAAGCTAATCCTTTGTTCAAGCTTAGAATGAGGCAGATGGATTTCTTGTAGGTATAAAGTCTGCGGAGTCTGATAGTCTTTGAGCTTTAGGTCTTGGGAGGAATAAGTGTGAGATTTAGAACCATTAGTTTTAGATAACTCTTACTTTGCCTCAAAGACAAATTAGTTACTTTTTTAGAATGAATAATATCAAATAAAGTGGAATGCGTAGATGAAGAGGTAACATGCAGGTTGTAGACGGTGGAAATAGTTGATGCGCGCTAGTTGGCACGAACACTTGCATTATCACAAAAAGAAAAGGAAAAACTGAATGGGTAAATGATTCATACAATTGACTTCAATTCAGATTTAGCGGACCTTAACTAGTATTGACAGTGATGGATAGTTGGTTGATTAATTGTGAGCCTTTGGATGGAAGTAGGTAGCACTAATGGCCTCATGCTTAAAATGTTGGCCTTAGGAAAAGGCTCAAGGGACGTGGACGAATAAGTTGGTTTAAAGAAGTTGTGGCTTAGTGGAACATGATTGACTGTTATGGATCTTTACCTTCTAAGATGCAATTATGCACAAATTTTTCTTATGGATTAGCTATATGTTGCATTCAAGGGTATGGCCTACTGCTTGCTGGTCAACGAAGTGGGTGTAAACCTTGGAGACCAAAGTTCAATCCCGACATAAACAAAAAATACTTGGTGTTGTTTTTTCATTTGATTACTTCTTGGTTCCAAAGTTACTTGTAAATTGTGTTGGTGGGATGTAACAAGTATTTTGTGGAATAATTGAGGTGCATGCAAGCTGGAGTGAATACCACCACCACCAACAACATACCCAGTAAAATCCCACAAGTGGGGTCTGGGGAGGGTAAGATGTACGCAGACCTTACCACTACCACTTAGGTAGAGAGACTGTTTCCTGGGAACCCTCTGGAGTGAATACCACCATTATTCTAAAAAATAAGATTAGCCATATCTTTGGATTCTTCGTCTTACATGAAATTAATCTGTTGTTTCTTATTTGATGGAAGGAGAACATGGTATTCTTTTCCTCTTCTAAGTAAACAAAATCTATTGATAAATACTATAGGTGGCGATAGTTGGTAGCTCTTCAGTTTCACATTGAATGCATAACCAGCCAATGATCAGCCATACTGTTGCCTGAAAAAACTTGGGTAAGACAAACCAAACTACTATCATTACTATCATAAAATAGGTTCAAAATCAATGTACTAACAAGACTAAAAAACTATTCTGGACTATGTAAAAGTCACCTATATGAGTCTTTTTCTTCCATTGTGTCATATCTTTTGCAAAGTCTGCCTATGATTCATCATGAACTGTCAAGTTCTATGCTGGCTGCTAGCCTACAATAACCCTCCTTGATCCATGCTTGAAACCAGCAATGTGAGCAAGCTCACACAAGCGAGTGATTATCCTACAAATTTCAGACTTTAGTCTTCAATGCAACTTGAATGCTCTGAATAATTATTCAATCTATCCTCTGTTCCATTATACTGGTCAGAACATATTATTTCCAGACAGAGCCTTACTTTTGGATCGATTTCTGGGAATATCCTTAAGAGGATGCAGCATTTGGAGTAGTGAGAGTACATGTTATTGACTCCTATATTGTCCAGAAAGAAGGCAGTCATATTGCTGTAGATGAATATCTATCCTTTTTTTTATTTTGTGACTGGACCATCCTCTTTATTCATCTGCGCGGATGTACCTTTTATTGATATAAAGGAGAGTGAAAATTTCTGAATTCATGCTTCATTACGGTGATAATACCTTGATGCTTCAACTAATTACTATGGATTTTCTTCACCTTCTCCTATGGTATGATTTTGTTTCAGAAGGTTGCAGTGAATGTTTTACTCTTCACTCTTGGTGTCCATTTTGAATGACCTAATTGTTCTTCTTTAAATTTCAAGTTTATCTATTGCTTTATTGTAGGAACAAACGGCCAGAGTTTACAGCATGGTTAGCAGAAATTAAGAAGGTAAATAGTGGCTCTTTAAGCTTATGCATGTTGATTATCCACGCTGGACTTGTTGCAGGATATGCCAATTGTAATTAAAATATTTTTGGATACGCCAAGCATTTTCCTTTTGGTGCAGTATAGTTCACTTCCTAAGGTCCTCATTTAAAAGCTACATTGCATAATACCTATCTACATTCTCTTCCTATACAATTCTGTGTAAGATATTATATCTAGTTGTGGAAGTTTTCATTGCTTGTGTCATTTATAGGTGAATCTGGAAAGCCTGCCAAATTGGGAAGAGAAGCAAATGTTCAAGCAGTAAGTAAATCGAGATGGGACAAGATAGTTCTTAGTGGGTGTTTGGATTGACTTATTTTAAGTGGCTTTTGATTTTAAGCTATTTTTTTAAGTTTTGGAAACAACAAAAAATGCTTTTTCTAGGCTGAAAAAGTAAAAAAAAAAAGCCAAAAGCCAAAAATTGGGTGTCCCCAACTTATGGCTTTTAACTTAACTTACAAGTCACTTTTAAGAAGCTAATCCAAGCACCCCCTTATTAGCACTTGTTCTTCCTTTTCTGTAGCTCTGTTTAAGCAATATATGCAAGGAACTTCCAGTTTTTGATAGTTGGCTATTGGGCAGATTCATGGAGGATCATAACACTGCAACCTTTCCTTCTAAAAAGTAAGGCTACTGCATCATTTCAATCCAATTTTTTTTTCTCCTGGTGAGGGTGAGGTAGGGGTTGTTTCTACATTGATTGTGAATACATTGAGTTGGGATGTTTTGGTGAGGCTTTTAGTTCCTTGTAGGAAGATATGTGTTTGTACACATATACACAGAGACAGAGAGAGGTATACAAATGCTTGATTTTTAAGCAATGTTTATAATCATCTTACAGTACTTCTGTTATTCTTCATTTTTGCAGATATTATAACCTTGACGTCTATTATAGACGTAAAATGGAAAAGGAAAGCAGAAGAGGTGTCAAGAAGGTTGTGGATGATGAACGTACTGTCTTCAATGATGAAGAACAGCGCAGGTAAGTTATGAACACAGTTGCCATTGCATTGTAAAAACTGGTTTTTTTTTTGTCGACTTGTGAAAAGTCAGTTAAGGGCATGGTGCTAATTCAAATATTGGCCAGAGAACCAAGTTTGGTATTTAAGTGGAAAAGGGTAGAGTATACACACCTATTATCCAACGAGTTTCGTTTTTCAAGCTTAAACATCGGATTTCTTATTTAACGGATATAACTTTGAAGTCAGTTAGGAACTTCCAAATTTCTGATGCAGTCTCGCACTTTTTTGAAACTCTTTAGAGTCACTATCCAGCTGTGGTGGTATAGATTATTACTTTGCCCTAGTTTAAACTTTCAGACCTGAAACCACATTATAATGCTAAAAGATGGTGGTATATATAAAATTCTAGCATACTGGAAGCTATAGGATCCCAGGTTAGCAAGTACTATATAGTTGGACATCTTAAAAGTATTTTTTTCCTGAAGACAAATTTTAGAGCATAGCTTTTGTCATTAAACGGGAAAAAAGGGAGATATGATTTTCATCTTTGGACTAAATTCTCATAGGCTGGTTGTTGAGTCGTTACCTATTATGTTATCTTAGGCAAGAATTGATGCGAGAACGTGAGAAGCACAAGCAAGAACAGGTGGAAGCATTGAAGCGCGAGATGCAAAGTGGAATGGTATGTATCCTGCTACCTTTTTTCCTACTCCACACAACAGGTGAAAAGTACATAATGTGACAAACTCCTTTTTTTGGTTCTTGTTGCAAATTTGAATATTTAAGGCGCAAGCAATGAAAGAACAAGCTCAATTAAGAGAAGAGATGGCTTATCAATACAAGCTTGGTAACTTTGAGGTGAGAATGAGCCTGAAATTTCATGATAAACAATTTGTTTTCTCAGTCATTGATCATATTTTCCGATGTGTCCTGATAGGCTGCAGCTGCTATTCAAAGACGTTTGGACCCTGATCTCCCTATGTAGACGAGGTCCTTCAAAATTTTGGTCTAGGATACATATTTTACTCGCTTCGTTTCGTTGATCAAATATGATTGCAGATTCATCTGCAATGCCCTTACTCTATATCATCAGGCTAGATGAGTTTAAAATCTGGTTCATGTATTATTGTGTAATATCATTTGCACTCCCATCTTTGTACTATGTTTTTCATGTTAATGCTGTTAATCCCTAGAGACAAACTCATGAAAGAGTAAGTCTTGACTAGACTGTTGATTCAATCAGTTTGATTGTTCAAATTTAGGGTTGGGGGAGGAGGGAATGCATATATAGCCAATTTGAGGACACTATTGAAGCAGGGTAGTTTCAGGGTTTTAAGGGTGCACTATTATGAAGATATGAAAATAGAATTTAAGGATTTTAATATAAATATTTAATTTACTATTGGGTTATCTGTTAATTCGTTAAGAGAAAATTTAAAACCGTTAAGAATTAATTACTCAATAATAAAAAAATTAAAATTATTATCAAAACTATCACATCGATAATTCATTATCGATAAATTAATAATTTTTTTTAGTTCGAGTAATCAATTTTGATTTGATTTTGAATAGCCTGCTTAAAATATTAGAGCTTCTCAAGATTTGTATGAATTACCGCAGGCATGACTTAATGTTCAGGCTAAATAGATTTGTTTTGCTTATTTGTATAATTAATACAAACATTATAATGGAAACATTTTAATTAAGAACTAGCAATAAACGTCTTTGTTATGAACTCTTTATTTATGTTGTCTCCACTCATGAAAGGATTGGCACAATAAGCATTGCGATGCAAGGAGCTTTACTTGGAGAAATAGGAGTAACATATATCACACATAAAATCTGAGAAAGTTTCACAAGAACACTCTTATCAAAACAATATCGATAAGTAATTTACATCAAACTTTTGACACGTATATTCATATCTAACTTTTTTTTTAAAAAAAACAATTCAGACTCTATGCAAGTTTCCTGAATCATTTATATGCATTAAATTGACAAGTTTGTCATATTAAACATGACAATTTTCCACATATAAAACCGTTGGTCATGTTAAAGGATGCCTTAGTGTTGAAGAATCCTAGACAACTTTTTGTTTTGTACATTGGTGGCAACAACTAATGTTCCACGTAACAATGCAAGATTCCATTTTCTATCTATATATATTGCACACCAAAATGGATTGTATATTAAGCGACAATCCTAGTTGATCCTAATTCAACATTAAAAATATATTTATTAAGTGTCTAGTCATAATATCATCTAGTCTGAATTAAGTACTTACAATTATGTCATTTAGAATTGAAGAAGAGTACGTTGAGAGACTTTCAATGAATGGCAACAACAAAATGCAAGTCAAAAACTTCATATGGTCCAAGGAAGAATGGCCTACACTAAAACACGACGATTTTGGAGACGTTGATGATGATATTCCGGTGATTAGTCTCAATAATCGTATTCATGACAAGGATGATCAACAATTTTACAACAATCTATGCCAAGTTATGGTAAAAGCAAGTGAAAATTGGGGATTCTTTAAGCTTGTCCATCATGGAGTGCCTACTGAAATTGTTGAAAAGTTTACTACTCGATTGCATGAACTTTTTGACCTTCCAATGGAACAAAAGCTCAAAGGTGGCAAGACAACAAGTTTGCCATTGGGATATTATGCCTCAAATCCTGAGTATGGGCAAAATTTGCCTTGGGCTGAAGTCTTGCAGCTGCTTCAATCACCAGAAATGGTTGTTGAATTCGCGAAAAAGGTCTATGGTGATCAATATCACGTGTTTAGGTATGTATACATACGTACAACACTTATATTTCACTATCTAGGGTGCAACATTCGATCTGCTTCGCATGGTAGTACGATGTTTCTACATGAAAAGGCATGTTTAATTACATATATGATCTTATTTAATGTCAACTTATCTTAATTTAAGTCACACTGTTCGAATTTCGACGGTCAAAATTTGAAATTGTCGATTATCATAATTAACTTTTATTCCCATATTATATTTTATGTGACACTTTTTGACTTGACACGGTATTTAAGAAAAAAAAGAAAGCATTTTGAAACTTGTGGTCTAAAATCATTTCATTAAGGATAAAAAAGAAAATTTAAAGTTAAATTATTTCCGATTAGAGTAAGATGATATTCTTTTAGGGACAGACAAGAAAAAAAAAGGATGCCACATAAAATAGAATAATATTTTTTATGTAATTTTTGAATATGTGAATTTTACTTAGTGATAAAAAATACAAACAATTTTTCGATATAAAATTAAGATCCGACCAATGTTGTTGAGTTCTGTTGAACCCCTAGCTCTAATAATGTTGACTCCGCCCCCGATTGGATGCATGTACTCAAGGTCGTAGCTACATAGTATATGGATACTTCTTCATATTTTGAATTTCTTAATGAAAATCTTGGTTCCGACACTGATGCACTATGTTATTATTATTATTCCAAAATACTGATCTTTTTGACTTGTGATAAAACAGCAATGCAATGATAGATTACATGAAAGAAATGGACAAGCTTGGAATGGTTATATTTGAGATGTTGGCACATGGATTAGGGCTTGAAGATGACTTCTTTTTTAGCAAAAATTTTGAAGAAAAAGAAGCAACTTATTTTAGGATTAGTAGATATCCTCCTTGTCCTCTCCCAGAGAAGATTGTTGGTATAGGGATCCATTCAGACCCACAAACTTTAACCATATTGCATCAAGATCAAGTTGGTGGACTTCAAGTACTCAAGGATGATAAGAAATGGATTGGAGTTAGACCTCTTCCAAATTCATTTGTTATCAATATTGGTGACACCCTTGAGGTGATCATATTCTGATCTCTCTTACACTGAACTATAAAATTCATCGCTAATCTTATTTATCATCAACAGAAAGCGATCTAGTTCGCTTTCCATTACTCAATAAGACAATTCCTTGCACATAACTAAGGGGAGTCGTTGAAGGTGACTAGTTATCAAAAAATTATGTTAGCTATGAGAAAATTTAATTATTGATAGATCAATAACAAAATTCATAACTAATTTCTTGATTTGTAAGTAATTAATTAATCCTCATACACTTTCACAAAGATAAAAAATCTTTGTGAAACTAATTTTATATGATGGGTGCTTTTTCATAAAAAATCTAATTTTTAGTTACCATGATTAAGGCAAATGTTTTGATGATATTAAAAGGGGAATTTTTTTTCCCCTAAAATATGTTAAAAGTCACCAACAAAAAACTAAAAGAATGTACAATTATCTTATTTTTTTATGGCCCAACTAATTCTTAAACATTGTTAATATTTTTTAACACTCAAAATTACTTCAATCATGTGATTTAATTTGCTAATATATTTTTTATCGTTATTTTAATTCACCAATCAAACATCAACGAATAAACGTATTTTTAAAAAAATATATTTGTCATGAATAATGACCTTTATTTTTGTGTAATTATAACCAAATCTTTGTGTTCTTTTTACAGGCTTGGACAAATGGAAGATTAAAAAGTGTCATCCATAGGGCAGTTGTGAATAAGGAAAAACAAAGGCTATCAATAGCCTATTTTATGAGTCCAACAAGCAATGCAATAATTGAATGCCCTCCTCAATTAATTCATCCAATTTATAATCCAAGAAAATATATACCTTTTACATGGGCTCAATTGAGGCACCTTCTTTTGACTAACAAGAGGGTTAGGGGCAAAGCTATTGCTCTCAATAAATTTCTTGTTTCTAATTGAGATTTGAGAATCATGATTTATCATTGAAATAATGTATTGTGGACCAAGTTTAATTTGCTGTTTGGAGTAGCTAATTTGTTCGCGCTTTACGCTATCGTGAGAAATAAATAAAGTTTGTAATTAAATAATTAATATTGTATTAGTTTATTGTATATTTCTTCTATCCACCCAATGCTCCCAACTCGATCCATTGACTATCTCACCTCCGCCACCCCTAAGGCCCCACTCTCCACTTTGCTAAATTACATATACATGCTCTTGACTAGGTAATATTTTCTTTTTGCTAATCAAATACTAAATACTATTCCCTCCGTCCATTTTTACTTGTTCGTTATCAACTTGGCACATCAATTAAGAAGTAGTAATTGATAGGCGTAATTTTACCAAATCACCCTTTGACTATAATAAATACAATATTTTGAAAAATGAAATAGGAAAAATGACTATAATAAATAATAAGGGTACATTAGGAACTAAGTGTCAAAATATAACTTGATTTCATAAGCTGGACAAGTATTGTTACACATCCCAAAATAGTAGCTTGGACAGGTAAAGATGGATGAAGGGAGTAAGTGAGAAACCTATTTAT
This sequence comes from Solanum rostratum, assembly GCA_029948455.1. Classification (NCBI taxonomy): domain Eukaryota; kingdom Viridiplantae; phylum Streptophyta; class Magnoliopsida; order Solanales; family Solanaceae; genus Solanum; species Solanum rostratum. The sequence continues at coordinate 77,571,609 of CM057046.1, forward strand.
ATATAATTTTCCAACATAATATGTTTTTTCCTACATACCAATTGAAGATCTAACTAACTTTTTCAAATTGCATTTACTTGAGTACACGTTTCTATATTTTCTTTTTCATTTTCCCCATATAATTCTTTCAATAGACTTGTCTTTCTATCTTAACCAAATAACTGCCTAATTCTTCTATCAACATCCCATAATACTTTTTTAGAAATAAAATATTTTCATCAAATCTCAATATCCAATTATATCCACTAGGAAAGTCTTTTAGTTCTTGCAAGTCTTGCTATTTTTAGTAAATTTCCTTATCTACAACTCACTATAAAAGGTGAAGACATATAGTCTATCACATACATAAATGTCTTTAATAAGGAGTAGTTGTATTTTTGGGCTCTTTCTGTTGTTGGTAGCTATGGCATGTGAAGCGAATTCCGGGTTTATAGGAGTTAAGGATTCCCGTTTTGAGCTCAATGGATCTCCTTTTCTATTCAATGGTTTCAACTCTTACTGGTTGATGCATGTTGCTGCTGAGCCGTCTGAGAGGTATAAAGTCACTGAAGTTCTTAAAGACGCTTCTGCTGCTGGCCTTTCTGTTTGTCGTACTTGGGCTTTCAGTGATGGAGGTGATAGAGCATTACAAATATCACCTGGAGTTTATGATGAACGTGTTTTTCAGGTACAATTTTATATTATCGTGTTGTAATGCATGTGTCCTTTGTTAGATACTTGTTATTAATATTGTTGTGTATTTAGGGTTTGGATTTTGTGATCTCGGAAGCTAAGAAATATGGTGTTCGCTTGATATTGAGTTTTGTAAACCAATGGAATGACTTTGGAGGAAAAGCTCAGTATGTTTGGTGGGCGCGAAATGCAGGAGCTCAGATTAGTAACGATGACGAGTTCTACACTCATCCTATGCTCAAAACATACCTCAAAAATCACATCGAGGTATGAGGTTACCTAAATTTGAGACGTTTTATTCAGATCTCCTTAAAATGTAGTTGACTTTTCTATGATCATTACCTAGTATGTATGGTGGTTAATAACTTTTTGAAATTATACTATACAGAGAGTGGTTACAAGGATGAATAGCATTACTAGAATTGCTTACAGAGATGATCCAACAATTATGGCATGGGAACTTATGAATGAGCCACGCGATCAAGCTGATTATTCAGGAAAAACTGTTAATGTGAGCCCCAATAATTCAAGTGTTTCTTTTTAATTTAATATTTTCAAATATTCACGATTGACGTTTTGACTAATATTGTTTCAGGCTTGGGTTCAAGAAATGGCAAGTTTTGTGAAATCACTAGACAACAAACACTTGTTGGAGGTTGGAATGGAGGGATTTTATGGTGACTCAATTCCTGAAAGGAAGTCAGTTAATCCCGGTTATCAAGTTGGAACAGATTTCATTAGTAACCATCTCATCAATGAGATTGATTTTGCCACTATCCATGCATACACTGACCAATGGTAATTCTTACCTCTACTCACAAATTCCATCATAATATGTTTGAATTACCAAAGCTTATTATATGTTAATTATATTGTTCTAGGTTGTCTGGACAAAGTGATGATGCACAATTGGTGTGGATGGAAAGGTGGATAACAAGTCATTGGGAAGATGCAAGAAACATACTAAAGAAACCTCTGGTGCTTGCTGAATTTGGAAAGTCCATTAGAGGTGGAGGATCAAGAGATAGATTCATGAGTAGTGTGTATAGAAATGTGTACAATTTGGCAAAAGAAGGTGGAACCATGGCAGGAAGCTTAGTATGGCAACTCATGGCCCATGGGATGGAGAATTATGATGATGGTTATTGCCTTGTTTTGGGACAAAACCCTTCAACTACACAAATTATTACTGACCAAGCTCATATCATGACTGCTTTGGCTCATTCTATCAATTAAGTGAAGGCATGAAGATCACCAATATATTGTTCTTCAATTATGTTGTTTTTCTAAATAAACAGTAATCAATATATAAGTGGATTAGAGTGATCTTATATCCATCAATTATATGTGAAGTTGATTAAACTCAATAATGTAATCACATAAATAAATTAAATAATATATGGAAACATTAATTTCTTTTAGCCTCTTGTTTTAGTTTGATTATAAATTATTATGTATGTTGAAAGGAATAACTAATTAGAGATTGAATCAAGGGTTTCGTCTTATAATTCCTTAACAACAAATTTAATTAAAGAATAATGACAGTTAGAGTAGAATGAAGCTATAATAAGTTAACAACACTTAAAGGTAGTCAACTTTTAACACTATTATTTCATGATTTGTTGAACTAATTTGAAATGTTGAGTGGACTAAATTAAAACAGTGTCCCAACATCTCATTCAATATTCAAAGCATTTAGCTATAACATTATTAGAATGACGTTTATCATTTGAATCTTTCATTAATAAGGACTAATATATAAAGGTGGAAAAACAAAAATACCAAGTCATTCCTTTCCTTCTATAGCTCACTAGCCGTAATAGTTTTGTGCATGGGGTGAAATCCGGACTCAATAGATGGACGAGTCAGAAGATGACATATGGCAAAAGAGACACATCAGATGTGAGTCAACAAAAGGAAACACATAAGGAAACACAAATGATAATGTGGCACTCAGGATCCATCAAAACATAGCAATCAAGAGTAAAGACTTGAATCATACCCATTACAACATCTGGGAAGTTCTCATGATCTTGGCGACTACACATGGCACACAAATGATTTGTAGTTCTGCTTGCGCTTGACGTAACACCTTTCTGAGTTCCTCTAGCTAGTGGGGCTGGTGTAGAAGATTGAGCCCGGTCAGTCCACTTTGGACAATCTCTCTTAAAGTGACCCACTTTGCCATACTTGAAACATGCATCACTCCCCTCACGACACCTCCTCAAGTGTAATCTGCAGCACTTACCACACGGTGGCTTACCCTGGGAACCTTGAGATATACTAGCCTGTGAATGAGATCTCTGGGCTCCCAAAATTCTGAGACCTTTAATCATTTCTGTTTCTAGGTAGAGGTGCACTAGCAAATGATGGTACTGACCCTGACTAAAATCTGTTACCATTCCCATTCCCTCTCTTCCTAACATCATGGCTGGATGTTTTGGCCTCTTTATTCCCATACTCTTTCTTGTCTTGCTATCTCTCCTCATCAGCTTGCTGTACATAAGTCATCAACCTTTCAATATCCATATCACTTACAAGCATAACTCCCCTTCCATCTTTCTTTAGCCTTTTGTTCAACCCATCAACATACAACCCCATTCTCCCTCTCATATCAGCAACCATATTCGGAGCATAGTGAGATAGCTGGGTGAACTTAAGTCCATACTCTTGCACAGTCATAAAGTTATGTTTTAGATTCAAGAGCTCTATTACTTTGGCCTCCCTTCGTTCTCTCAGAAAGAAACACCCAAAGAAAGATTCCTCGAATACTGCCTAAGTTAGCAATGGGGCTTCCTCTCCTCTACCCTTCTTCCACTGATCAAACCATAGTCTGGCAACACCTTTGAGCTGATAGGCAGCCAATTCAACTCTATCAATATCAGCCACATGCATTACCTAAAACACTTTCTGAAGCTCATTTATGTAGTTCTTAGGATCCTCATTGAGTGTAGACCATGTGAACTCAGGTGGATTCATCCTTAAGAACTCGCAGACTCTGGATGTATCCTGCGCATCCTGTCTGCCCGGTCCTTGTCTAGCAGCAGGTGTTGTCACAACCTGGGCTAAAGTTTGGATAGCCTAACGAAGCTCAGCATTCGAGATATCAGCTTGTGGTGGTTGCTCAGTAGGGATAACTAGACTTATGAGTTCATCATGTCCTTGGGGCTCATATTGGTCAATATTTTGTTTGGCGGGACGCCCTCTTCCTCTAACAGCTCTTCTTAGAGGCATGATCACAATTCTGCAAACACGTAACACTCGAATTAGAAGAGAGTTTCATAGAGCTTTAACTCTATTGCACGAATCAAATCATGAAGAAGTGTAACCATTCCTAATGTCTTATAGCCTCCTGCTTATAAAGTGTGGTGCACAACACACCCATAAACAAGACTCTACTAGACACAGCTTCATAGAATTCCTAGGACACTTGAACTCTGTGCTCTGATACCAAGTTTGTCACGCTCCGAGAGGATACCCTAGATATGGCTGACACTTAGAGATTATTGCTAGTCCCCAAGCGAACAACTTGCCTCATCACACCCACTCCCTCAATTATAAGTAACATATCAGCAGACGACTATGAAAATAAAAGGTGGAAAATCTAACTCTTATATAATCATATCAAATAAACAGGCTAGTATGAAAGAAACTAGCTCAACATAATCTCCAATCAACAACTTGACTCTAGTCTATGAAGCCTCTATCACTATAAATTGATGCCAATAACAGACCCATGGCTACCTTACTTAAAATAAAGCTAGTCTAAAGCATGAATCTAAAAGCTAGATGAAAATAAAATGAGAATCCTCCTGAGTAAGGGAGTGTTTACCAACTCAGCCGAATGTAGTGCATCTGTTTGTGATCTCTAGTACCTGTCTTGCATTATGAAATGATATAGTCCAAATGGATGTCAGTATGTGGAGCGTACGAGTATGTAAAATGACTGAATGAAACAGATATAGGTAGAATAATACAAAATAATCTCAACTCAAAAGATACTCAATCAGAATATCAAATGTCTATTTAAAGCAAGAATAACGAGTAGAAAATAACCAATCTATACCAATCCAACCACATCCAATCAAATCAACTCAGAGTACTATCAGTGTAGGACCTATTTGGGAGTTTTTCTTATCCGAAAATAATAACTTATGAGCCAGTGATTGTACAACAATTCTGCTGATATTGCCACAACTACTCCGTACTTGCCAAGTAAAGAACGGATCGGATCCACAAGGGATCTAGTCTCTCAAGTCCTCTATTGTTTTCAGGGACTTCAACTCAAGAGGGAACCTTTGATGTAATAGTTCAATCCTCACCTACGCTTGGCGATGTAGTTAATGAGTGTGAGTTGGACTTACTCCTACTCATTTCTGTGCTCGATACTCCTCCCAAGACTCAATGCTCGTAAGACCATCCATCTCAATCAATCATCTCAATTAGTCTCATAATGACTCTCATCATCTCATCAGCTTTATCTCAATTGGGCGTTCCGGCCTATCATATCAATCATCTCATCAGCTCAATTTTCAATTAATCTCTCAAGAGCTCAGACCAATCACTAATGGGACAATCAATTAGACCAATCTTTAGAGTTCAAGTATGAATACTCACTGGACCATAAAGTTCTAGCATCCTATCATTATCACAATCAACATTCTCAAGTCAAGGCTCTAGACTCAATACCTAGAATGTGAGCCCCAATAATTCAAGTGGTTCTTTTTAATTCAATATTTTCAAATATTCACGATTAACGTTGTGACTAATATTGTTTCAGGCTTGGGTTCAAGAAATGGCACGTTTTGTGAAGTTGCTAGACAACAAACACTAGTTGGAGGTTGGAATGGAGGGATTTTATGGTGAATCAATTCCTAAAAGGAAGTCAGTTAATCAGGGTTATCAAGTTGGAACAGATTTCATCAGTTACCATCTCATCAATGAGATTGATTTTACCATTATCCATGCATACACTGACCAATGGTAATTCTTACCTCTACTCACAAATTCCATCATAATATATTTGAATTACCAAAGCTTATTATATGTTAATTACATTGTTCTAGGGTGTCTGGAAAAAGTGATGATGCCTAATTGATGTGGATGGAAAGGTGGATAACAAGTCATTGGGAAGATGCTAGAAACATACTACAGAAACCTCTAGTGCTTGCTGAAGTTGGAAAGTCCGTTAGAGGTGAAGGATCAAGAGACAAATTTATGAGTAGTGTATATAGAAATGTGTACAATTTGGCAAAAGAAGGTGGAACCATGGCAGGAAGCTTAGTATGGAAACTCATGGCACATGGGATGGAGAATTATGATGATGGTTATTGCATTGTTTTGGGACAAAAGCCTTCAACTACACAAATTATTACTGACCAAGCTCATATCATGACTGCTTTGGCTCATTCTCTCAATTAAGTTAAGGCATGAAGATAATCTATATGGAGGATAAGAAAGAAAATAAGTTTCAGAATAGGTTCTCCAATTATATTGTTTTTCTAATAATACAATGATCAATTTATAAGTGGATCAGAGTGATCTTCAGTCCACCATTTTAAGACATCATATTTATAAATATGTGTGAAGTTGATTAAACTCAAGAATGTAATTGCATAGAGATATATGGAAACATTAAATATTATCTCTTGTTTTCAGTCCAACTACACAAATTATCTCTTGTTTTAAGTTTGATTACAATATTATTATATATGTTGAAAGGAATGACTAGCTAGAGATTGAATTAAGCATTTCTTCTTATAATTTCTTAACAACAAATTTAATTCAAGAATGATGACGGTTTGTAATGACCCTCTAGTGCATTTTCTCTACTCTCCGATCTTTTCTGTAGAGACCTCAAGTCATTTATGACTTGGTGACACTGATAGTTCGGTTACCTGAGCGCAATTATAATTAAAAAGCAGTTCAGTAATCCGAGAAAGGTTTTTGCTATTTTGTATTTGTAGTATTTTGGCGACATGGCCGAGTGGTAAGGCAGAGGTCTGCAAATCCTCTTTTCCCCAGTTCAAATCCAGGCTAGGGGATTGAATATTACCCCTATGTTCTGAGTGACTAGCTTGGCTGGTGATACGTTTACCCACTTGCACACGTCCTTGCAAGCACAAAATCCTTAGTTCATTTGCTACCACACGGGTCGATATACTTCTTATCGCTAATCTTGGAAGAGGCTATACTCTAAGAGCCAGTCGACTTATGATCCTTGGACGCAAGGATTAAGAAGTAACTATATTCGCTCAGGAACAAGAAATGGAGCTATTAAGTTACGGGGTCACTTTCCTTTTTCTTGTTCTTCTTTGGGTTCTCTATCGATGCGTGTATGCCTTCACTTGCAAGCAAGCAAGTGGAATCACAAGAAATTTTCAAACACCTAGGCCTAATTCCATCGATGAATCAACAAAAGAGAATTTAGTGAGATTAATCTAATCTTATTCAACCTTAGATGGAAATTAGGGCGAATTATATTGTTCGTTTGCTTTTTATGCCAATTTTTGTGATTTGGAGACATTGGAATTTGAACTAATGACTTCGGTCATAAATATAGGAAGACAACCTCATAATTTAATGACAATAGTTCCATCAGCTCCGGAATGATCATTTTAAGTTAGGAGCATGGTTGGCTCGATTCCCGAGGCTATCGATGCAACTTTGTGAGATTAGGCATTTTAGCCTTTAAGCTTTGACCTAAGTTTGAGTTTGGTCAATATTCTTAGAAATCATGCCGGATTGAGAATATCTTCGGCGCAATTAGCTCCTGAATGTTGATTTTGGGCTAGACTAACAATTCGTGCATGTCCCAAGGCTTTCAATCTCGTTCTCAGCCCTGTTGTGATTTTTGGCTTGAAATGGTGCTTGGATGTAGGATTCACTTTTTGTACGTATAGATGACCTCTTTTGAAAATTTGACTATACCATTGATTCTGAAATGTCCAATTTCGTGACGTAGCATAGTTTATCTGCATACACGAAATTTTGAATGAATTTCAGGCATCCTGTCGGAGATTTGAACAAAGCCAAAATCTAAGTGGGAATTTTAAGGATACTTATGTCAGGTCCTTTTAAGGACCAGACTCCTTTCCAGCTCGTTCTAATTTCTTCAAGACATGATTCATCCTCTGTTTTATGTCTGAATTGGGTGACTTCAAGTTCTGAAGGTTCATTTTCATCATGGTTACATTTGGAGTGGTTGAATATCCATTAGAGACTACATATTTTAGGTAATTTCCCGTCCCAAAGGGGCTGCCCAAGCTAATTCTTCAGCTTTAATAGTGTCTATTTTGCATGAATTGATTTCTTCTATTTTTGAGAAGCTCCATAATTATGACGTCAAAGTTATATTTTTGTTTGACTCCATTTTATACCTTCATTACTAATTAAATACATTTGATCGGAGTATATATCATTATTTTCAAAATATTTTATAGATAAAATAGATTATTTCCAACAAATTTATCAGTAATAAAAAATAAATTATAATCCACGGACTCCACAATCTCATTTTAGACTCAATTTTGTATATGGCTCCAAAAATTATAATTTTTATGTCAAAATGATTGTATTGATGTGGTGATCAACATTTGAAGTGTGATGGCGATTTGGAGGTATTTCAGGCGTAGATAATTATCGCGAAGTGGATTTGGAGTGTGCATGACCGACTTCGAGTAGGAAACAGTCTCCATTCTTGGCTAGGCACTTCTTGATAATGTTTAGCATTAATTTTATATAATATAAATTTGGACTATATTTGCCTAGTATCTCATTTTTCTATCGTTCCATTCTATTTTTGTGATTTTTGACTGGGCTTAGACTAGAGTAGTCTTTTGGAGGCCGTAGTTTAGGCATAGGTCCTTGTTTATAGTTGTATTAGAAGAAGTATCCCTTTTAGGAGCTTTATGGGTGGCCATAGACTAGGTTTGAGCCTTGATACTTCGATATGAATTCTATCGCCCTTGTAGCTAGGTGTGACTTTTGGTAAGGCTTGTTTTTAATAGTGTATCTGGTGTTTGAGCCTAAGGCCTGTGTGGCTCGATGTAGACATAGGTATGATGTAGTTCAGTTCAATTGTTTGACTTTGGGGATTAGGCATCAATCCTAGAAATGTTATCTCCCCCTACTTGATTGTTAGCTATATGCAATAATTTTAGCTTTGTATTTAGCTGGACGTTGATGACTTTCTTATTGTATTATAGCTATTTTGTATTGTTAGGCCTGAGGCTTGCTCGAGGAGGGGATGTTATTCATTTTGTTGACATGAAGTTGCTTTCAAATTGATTTTAACGAGTCGTACAACTTAGATCATTTGATTTCTAAATTTGGTATTTATACGACATTGAAGACGTGCTCTTTTGTACTTGAGACTATGGCGATGATTTGACTAGCCAACATGTCGACATCCTTTCAACATTGATATGGCTATTGTTATTCCTCTAGTATCTCCAACAGAGATAATGATAATAAGAGCTAGTTTGAAACCAAGCAATTTATATCAGTTACCTACGCCCCTATGGAACTTTTAAACCGTGAGTACCATTATACTAGGTGGAGGTGTCGCATGGGTCCTACCTTGCTAGCTCGGTTGGGGGCTGGTCTATGCACTTGCGGATACGCGTAGTGGAGAGCTTCTCATGCATAATTTGCATTCACACGCATCACCTATCATCAAATAATCATTTGGCACCCGAGGTAGTATGCGATGCCAGTGGGTTTATGTTTGTTGATTATACCGACTGCTAGTGTAGGATGCAAGTTGGTTATTATTTGACTATATTATACTTTTTGTTATACTGCTAGCTTTAGACTAGTGAGACTTGTTTGGTTTCGATGTGATACTCTCCATTTTAGGTTGAATTGAATAAGTTTCTACGCTGTTAGATCACTTATATCAACGTAGAGATTTTTCTATCGCTTGTATCTTGTTGAATATAATAAATATAATGATAAATGATAAGGTACATTAGGAACTAAGTACAATGTCTTGAATATAATAAATGATAAGGGTACATTAAGAGCTAAGTGTCTTGAAAAATGTCTTGAAATGAATATAATAAATACAATGCCTTGAAAAATATAATAAGGAAATGAATATAATAAATGGTAAGGGTACATTAGGAACTAAGGGGCCATTTGGTAGGAGATATTAGGAGAAATAATCCATGTATTAGAGTACGGTATTAGTTAATTCTATTTTTGGTAGGATTTTGGACCCATGTATAATTAATCCATGTATTAGTTAATACCTCATACATGATATTAACTAATACCTCCTATTTGGTGGTATTAACTAATACCTTGAATTTAATACCATTAGATTAAATATATAAATACAAAATTGTAACAGCTGATAAAATTACCAAAATATCCCTAGATGAGAGATGTGCGCATAACACGTCTTCCCAATCTTCGATGGTAAATCCGAGGTCAAAAATGCGATCAACATAAAAAATCGTGTGGTAAAATGGTCTTGGTTGATTTTTAAAGCAACCAGATCAAAAGATAATTTTTCGATGCGAAACATAATTCCAGTAAGAGTGTGCGACATATTCGCATCGTAGAATTGTAGCGGATTTACACTTAGATGTGATCTCAGGATTTTCTACGGGATTAGAAAACTCGATAAAAAATCTTTTAGCGAAAAACCCCTAAAAGCACCCAAGTCCACAACGCGGACTTCGTACCCCAAAGTGTGTTTTTTTCAGCTTTTCATGAGGGGCATTATAGATTTTTTTCAACCCATTCTAAACTTATAACACGATTAAAATAGGTCGTTTTGAGCATAAAAAGGATTTTAGTCCCCATTCCTAAGTCTTTCTAAGCTTCTAACTAAGACTAGGGCTAAAGACGAGAGGATGAGCGAGAGTTCAAGAGGACATGAGGAGAATTCTTACGAGATTGACTGTTAAAACTCCATACCAGGTATGTAAGGCTAAACTAAAGCATGAAATTGTTCTTCCATCTGCCCCCATTGATGGTAATAGAGAGATTGTGAATGTATTGAGTCCTCATGCATGTTTCTTGAATGTTTTATTGTAAATTATATATATGTTATGTATTTTCATATATAGATGATCATCATAAACTTGATTTCACTGATAGAATACTTTCATGAGTTACTGCATAAACCTAATATGTTATTTATAAAAGATTGAATGAACGAACCTAGGGATTGAGTCTAGAGCCTTGATTTGAGAATGTTGATTATAATTGTGATGTGAGCATGATGATAGCTTCATAAAACTTGATGGTCCTATGAGTATTCATGATTGAATTTTAGAGATTGAATGAGAATTGAATTTTAGCCACCTCCCCCTAACCACGTCCACCCTATCCCTCCCCCCCCCCCCCAACCCTTACCTCCACTGGACTCCCCACCCCACCCCCACCCCAAAAGTTTATACGAAAAATAAAATAAAATTTCACACACAATTTTTTTCTAGTGCAATTAAAATTTTTATATGGATATCCATATTTTACCTATTTTGATCAGATTTGTATGAGCCTTTAAAATAGATCAGTTCATATTCATCCATTTAGAACATACGAGTGATCCATCAAAATATGGATTAAATGGATTGTTTTCACCTTATATGGGTTGAAATTGTCACCCCTAGTGAAGAGCTTCTCATGCATATTTTGCATTCACATGCGATGCCAGTGGGTTGTGTTTATTGATTATATCGACCGCTAGTATAGGATGCAAGTTAGCTATTATTTCACTATATTATACTTGTGTTATATTGCTAACTTTAGACTATTGAGACTTGTTTGGTTTAGATGTGAAACTCTCCATGTTAGGTTGTTAGATCATTTTTATGTACTTGGTGATTTTTCTATCGCTTGTATCTTGTTGAATACAATAAATACAAAGGATAAATGATAAGGTACATTAGAAATTAAGTATAATATCTTGAATATAATAAATGATAAGGGTACACTGGGAACTAAGTGTCTTGAAAAATGTCTAGAAATGAATATAATAAATATAATGTCCTGAAAAGTATAATAGATAAATGACTATAATAAACGATAAGGGTACATTAAGAATTAAGTATCAAATTATATCTTGATTTTATAAACTGAACAAGTATTGTTTAACGTCCCAAAAAATGGACGGAGAGAATAAGTAAGAAACCTATTTATATATTTCCAACAAAATATTTTCAAGTGAAAAACATATTTATGGAAAATATTTTCCTACACATTAATTGGACACACCCTATAATTAACTTCATGTATTTGCATGGGATAGTCAATACTGATCCAATGTGTTAGTCGAAGATCTAACTAACTTTTTCAAACGGGTAATTTACTTAACTATACAAAAATTTCTATGAAATTATAAGGGCGTACCAACCTTTTAATATTTACAATAATATACCAATTTTAATTACAAAATAGGTAAAAGTTGATGATTTATAGTAATTATTGTTGATGAAAAGTTGATGTAATTTGTGTTGGAAAGGAAAAATAAAAATAAAAAAAATTATTAACTACAACATTGAGCCGTGTAGATCCATAGGGATTCATAATAAAAAAAACCTAATCTGAAAACCAAAATGGGATTCATAATAATTACCATGGACAATACCATCAGGGATACTAATATGTGGTATAGTTAGATACCATATTTGGAATATGGTGACACATAAATTGTACACCAAAGTGAACCGACGCATCAGTCGAGGACTGAAACAAATCCCACTAAATTTAATGACTGGTTAATACCCATCGGAAAATACCATTATTTCGTAAAAAAAAAAATCAGAAAAATTAATGTTTTGTCAAGAAAAGGACATCTTTGATAATTTTTTTGTTATTTTGATAAATAAAAAAAAGTGTAATTTCTACTCTTAATTGCATATTATTGTAATTTTTCCTTTTCAAACTTCCTTTACTTGAGTACACGTTTCTATATTTTCTTTTTCATTTTCCCCATATAATTCTTTCAACAGACTTGTCTTTCTATCTTAACCAAATAACTGCCCTAATTCTACTATCAACATCTCATGATACTTTTTTTAAAATAAAATATTTTCACCAAATCTCAATATCCAATTATATCCACTAGCAAAGTCTTTTAGTTCTTGCAAGTCTTGCTATTTTTAGTAAATTTCCTTATCTACAACTCACTATAAAAGGTGAAGATATATAGTCTGTCTCATACATTAATGTCTTTTATAAGTAGTTGCATTTCTGGCTTTTTCTGTTGTTGGTAGCTATGGCATGTGAAGCGAATTCCAGGTTTATAGGAGTTAAGGATTCCCGTTTTGAGCTCAATGGATCCCCTTTTCTATTCAATGGTTTCAACTCTTATTGGTTGATGCATGTTGCTGCTGAGCCGTCTGAGAGGTATAAAGTCACTGAAGTTCTTAAAGACGCTTCTGCTGCTGGCCTTTCTGTTTGTCGTACCTGGGCTTTCAGTGATGGAGGTGATAGAGCATTACAAATATCACCCGGAGTTTATGATGAACGTGTTTTTCAGGTACAGATTTATATTATCGTGTTGGAATACATGTGTCCTTTATTAGATACTTGTTTTTAATATAGTTGTGTATTTAGGGATTGGATTTTGTGATCTCGGAAGCTAAGAAATATGGTGTTCGCTTGATATTGAGCTTTGTAAACCAATGGAATGACTTTGGAGGAAAAGCTCAGTATGTTTGGTGGGCGCGAAATGCAGGAGCTCAGATTAGTAACGATGACGAGTTCTACACTCATCCTATGCTCAAAAAATACCTCAAGAATCACATTGAGGTATGAGGTCACCTAAACTTGAGACGTTTTATTCAGATCCCCTTAAAATGTAGTTGACTTTTCTATATTATGATCAGTACCTAGTATATATGGTGGTTAATAATTTTTTGAAATTATACTATACAGAAAGTAGTTACAAGGTTGAATAGCATTACCAGAGTTGCTTATAAAGATGATCCAACAATTATGGCATGGGAACTTATGAATGAGCCACGCGACCAAGCTGACTATTCTGGAAAAACTGTTAATGTGAGCCCCAATAATCCAAGTGGTTCTTTTTGATTCAATATTTCCAAATATTTACTATTGACGTATTGACTAATATTGTTTCAGGCTTGGGTTCAAGAAATGGCAAGTTTTGTGAAGTCGCTAGACAACAAACACTTGTTGGAGGTTGGAATGGAGGGATTTTATGGTGATTCAATTCCTGAAAGGAAGTCGGTTAATCCTGGTTATCAAGTTGGAACAGATTTCATCAGTAACCATCTCATCAATGAGATTGATTTTGCCACTATCCATGCATACACTGACCAATGGTAATTTTTACCTCTACTCACAAATTCCATCATAATATGTTTGAATTACCAAAGCTTATTATATTGTTGTAGGGTGTCTGGACAAAGTGATGATGCCCAATTGGTGTGGATGGAAAGGTGGATAACAAGTCATTGGGAAGATGCAAGAAACATACTAAAGAAACCTCTGGTTCTTGCTGAATTTGGAAAGTCCATTAGAGGTGAGGGATCAAGAGACAAATTCATGAGTAGTGTATATAGAAATGTGTACAATTTGGCAAAAGAAGGTGGAACCATGGCAGGAAGCTTAGTATGGCAACTCATGGCACATGGGATGGAGAATTATGATGATGGTTATTGCATTGTTTTGGGACAAAACCCTTCAACTACACAAATTATTACTGACCAAGCTCATATCATGACTGCTTTGGCTCATTCTATCAATTAAGTGAAGGCATGCATGAAGATCACCAATATATTGTTCTTCAATTATGTTGTTTTTCTAAATAAACAGTAATCAATATATAAGTGGATTAGAGTGATCTTATATCCATCAATTATATGTGAAGTTGATTAAACTCAATAATGTAATCACATAAATAAATTAAATAATATATGGAAACATTAATTTCTTTTAGCCTCTTGTTTTAGTTTGATTATAAATTATTATGTATGTTGAAAGGAATAACTAATTAGAGATTGAATCAAGGGTTTCGTCTTATAATTCCTTAACAACAAATTTAATTAAAGAATAATGACAGTTAGAGTAGAATGAAGCTATAATAAGTTAACAACACTTAAAGGTAGTCAACTTTTAACACTATTATTTCATGATTTGTTGAACTAATTTGAAATGTTGAGTGGACTAAATTAAAACAGTGTCCCAACATCTCATTCAATATTCAAAGCATTTAGCTATAACATTATTAGAATGAAGTTTATCATTTGAATCTTTCATTAATAAGGACTAATATATAAAGGTGGAAAAACAAAAATACCAAGTCATTCCTTTCCTTCTATAGCTCACTAGCCGTAATAGTTTTGTGCATGGGGTGAAATCCGGACTCAATAGATGGACGAGTCAGAAGATGACATATGGCAAAAGAGACACATCAGATGTGAGTCAACAAAAGGAAACACATAAGGAAACACAAATGATAATGTGGCACTCAGGATCCATCAAAACATAGCAATCAAGAGTAAAGACTTGAATCATACCCATTACAACATCTGGGAAGTTCTCATGATCTTGGCGACTACACATGGCACACAAATGATTTGTAGTTCTGCTTGCGCTTGACGTAACACCTTTCTGAGTTCCTCTAGCTAGTGGGGCTGGTGTAGAAGATTGAGCCCGGTCAGTCCACTTTGGACAATCTCTCTTAAAGTGACCCACTTTGCCATACTTGAAACATGCATCACTCCCCTCACGACACCTCCTCAAGTGTAATCTGCAGCACTTACCACACGGTGGCTTACCCTGGGAACCTTGAGATATACTAGCCTGTGAATGAGATCTCTGGGCTCCCAAAATTCTGAGACCTTTAATCATTTCTGTTTCTAGGTAGAGGTGCACTAGCAAATGATGGTACTGGCCCTGACTAAAATCTGTTACCATTCCCATTCCCTCTCTTCCTAACATCATGGCTGGATGTTTTGGCCTCTTTATTCCCATACTCTTTCTTGTCTTGCTATCTCTCCTCATCAGCTTGCTGTACATAAGTCATCAACCTTTCAATATCCATATCACTTACAAGCATAACTCCCCTTCCATCTTTCTTTAGCCTTTTGTTCAACCCATCAACATACAACCCCATTCTCCCTCTCATATCAGCAACCATATTCGGAGCATAGTGAGATAGCTGGGTGAACTTAAGTCCATACTCTTGCACAGTCATAAAGTTATGTTTTAGATTCAAGAGCTCTATTACTTTGGCCTCCCTTCGTTCTCTCAGAAAGAAACACCCAAAGAAAGCTTCCTCGAATACTGCCTAAGTTAGCAATGGGGCTTCCTCTCCTCTACCCTTCTTCCACTGATCAAACCATAGTCTGGCAACACCTTTGAGCTGATAGGCAGCCAATTCAACTCTATCAATATCAGCCACATGCATTACCTAAAACACTTTCTGAAGCTCATTTATGTAGTTCTTAGGATCCTCATTGAGTGTAGACCATGTGAACTCAGGTGGATTCATCCTTAAGAACTCGCAGACTCTGGATGTATCCTGCGCATCCTGTCTGCCCGGTCCTTGTCTAGCAGCAGGTGTTGTCACAACCTGGGCTAAAGTTTGGATAGCCTAACGAAGCTCAGCATTCGAGATATCAGCTTGTGGTGGTTGCTCAGTAGGGATAACTGGACTTATGAGTTCATCATGTCCTTGGGGCTCATATTGGTCAATATTTTGTTTGGCGGGACGCCCTCTTCCTCTAACAGCTCTTCTTAGAGGCATGATCACAATTCTGCAAACACGTAACACTCGAATTAGAAGAGAGTTTCATAGAGCTTTAACTCTATTGCACGAATCAAATCATGAAGAAGTGTAATCATTCCTAATGTCTTATAGCCTCCTGCTTATAAAGTGTGGTGCACAACACACCCATAAACAAGACTCTACTAGACACAGCTTCATAGAATTCCTAGGACACTTGAACTCTGTGCTCTGATACCAAGTTTGTCACGCTCCGAGAGGATACCCTAGATATGGCTGACACTTAGAGATTATTGCTAGTCCCCAAGCGAACAACTTGCCTCATCACACCCACTCCCTCAATTATAAGTAACATATAAGCAGACGACTATGAAAATAAAAGGTGGAAAATCTAACTCTTATATAATCATATCAAATAAACAGGCTAGTATGAAAGAAACTAGCTCAACATAATCTTCAATCAACAACACTTGACTCTAGTCTATGAAGCCTCTATCACTATAAATTGATGCCAATAACAGACCCATGGCTACCTTACTTAAAATAAAGCTAGTCTAAAGCATGAATCTAAAAGCTAGATGAAAATAAAATGAGAATCCTCCTGAGTAAGGGAGTGTTTACCAACTCAGCCGAATGTAGTGCATCTGTTTGTGATCTCTAGTACCTGTCTTGCATTATGAAATGATATAGTCCAAATGGATGTCAGTATGTGGAGCGTACGAGTATGTAAAATGACTGAATGAAACAGATATAGGTAGAATAATACAAAATAATCTCAACTCAAAAGATACTCAATCAGAATATCAAATGTCTATTTAAAGCAAGAATAACGAGTAGAAAATAACCAATCTATACCAATCCAACCACTTCCAATCAAATCAACTCAGAGTACTATCAGTGTAGGACCTATTTGGGAGTTTTTCTTATCCGAAAATAATAACTTATGAGCCAGTGATTGTACAACAATTCTGCTGATATTGCCACAACTACTCCGTACTTGCCAAGTAAAGAACGGATCGGATCCACAAGGGATCTAGTCTCTCAAGTCCTCTATTGTTTTCAGGGACTTCAACTCAAGAGGGAACCTTTGATGTAATAGTTCAATCCTCACCTACGCTTGGCGATGTAGTTAATGAGTGTGAGTTGGACTTACTCCTACTCATTTCTGTGCTCGATACTCCTCCCAAGACTCAATGCTCGTAAGACCATCCATCTCAATCAATCATCTCAATTAGTCTCATAATGACTCTCATCATCTCATCAGCTTTATCTCAATTGGGCGTTCCGGCCTATCATATCAATCATCTCATCAGCTCAATTTTCAATTAATCTCTCAAGAGCTCAGACCAATCACTAATGGGACAATCAATTAGACCAATCTTTAGAGTTCAAGTATGAATACTCACCGGACCATAAAGTTCTAGCATCCTATCATTATCACAATCAACATTCTCAAGTCAAGGCTCTAGACTCAATACCTAGAATGTGAGCCCCAATAATTCAAGTGGTTCTTTTTAATTCAATATTTTCAAATATTCACGATTAACGTTGTGACTAATATTGTTTCAGGCTTGGGTTGAAGAAATGGCACGTTTTGTGAAGTTGCTAGACAACAAACACTAGTTGGAGGTTGGAATGGAGGGATTTTATGGTGAATCAATTCCTAAAAGGAAGTCAGTTAATCACGGTTATCAAGTTGGAACAGATTTCATCAGTTACCATCTCATCAATGAGATTGATTTTACCATTATCCATGCATACACTGACCAATGGTAATTCTTACCTCTACTCACAAATTCCATCATAATATATTTGAATTACCAAAGCTTATTATATGTTAATTACATTGTTCTAGGGTGTCTGGAAAAAGTGATGATGCCTAATTGATGTGGATGGAAAGGTGGATAACAAGTCATTGGGAAGATGCTAGAAACATACTACAGAAACCTCTAGTGCTTGCTGAAGTTGGAAAGTCCGTTAGAGGTGAAGGATCAAGAGACAAATTTATGAGTAGTGTATATAGAAATGTGTACAATTTGGCAAAAGAAGGTGGAACCATGGCAGGAAGCTTAGTATGGAAACTCATGGCACATGGGATGGAGAATTATGATGATGGTTATTGCATTGTTTTGGGACAAAAGCCTTCAACTACACAAATTATTACTGACCAAGCTCATATCATGACTGCTTTGGCTCATTCTCTCAATTAAGTTAAGGCATGAAGATAATCTATATGGAGGATAAGAAAGAAAATAAGTTTCAGAATAGGTTCTCCAATTATATTGTTTTTCTAATAATACAATGATCAATTTATAAGTGGATCAGAGTGATCTTCAGTCCACCATTTTAAGACATCATATTTATAAATATGTGTGAAGTTGATTAAACTCAAGAATGTAATTGCATAGAGATATATGGAAACATTAAATATTATCTCTTGTTTTCAGTCCAACTACACAAATTATCTCTTGTTTTTAGTTTGATTACAATATTATTATATATGTTGAAAGGAATGACTAGCTAGAGATTGAATTAAGCATTTCTTCTTATAATTTCTTAACAACAAATTTAATTCAAGAATGATGACGGTTTGTAATGACCCTCTAGTGCATTTTCTCTACTCTCCGATCTTTTCTGTAGAGACCTCAAGTCATTTATGACTTGGTGACACTGATAGTTCGGTTACCTGAGCGCAATTATAATTAAAAAGCAGTTCAGTAATCCGAGAAAGGTTTTTACTATTTTGTATTTGTAGTATTTTGGCGACATGGCCGAGTGGTAAGGCAGAGGTCTGCAAATCCTCTTTTCCCCAGTTCAAATCCAGGCTAGGGGATTGAATATTACCCCTATGTTCTGAGTGACTAGCTTGGCTGGTGATACGTTTACCCACTTGCACACGTCCTTGCAAGCACAAAATCCTTAGTTCATTTGCTACCACACGGGTCGATATACTTCTTATCGCTAATCTTGGAAGAGGCTATACTCTAAGAGCCAGTCGACTTATGATCCTTGGACGCAAGGATTAAGAAGTAACTATATTCGCTCAGGAACAAGAAATGGAGCTATTAAGTTACGGGGTCACTTTCCTTTTTCTTGTTCTTCTTTGGGTTCTCTATCGATGCGTGTATGCCTTCACTTGCAAGCAAGCAAGTGGAATCACAAGAAATTTTCAAACACCTAGGCCTAATTCCATCGATGAATCAACAAAAGAGAATTTAGTGAGATTAATCTAATCTTATTCAACCTTAGATGGAAATTAGGGCGAATTATATTGTTCGTTTGCTTTTTATGCCAATTTTTGTGATTTGGAGACATTGGAATTTGAACTAATGACTTCGGTCATAAATATAGGAAGACAACCTCATAATTTAATGACAATAGTTCCATCAGCTCCGGAATGATCATTTTAAGTTAGGAGCATGGTTGGCTCGATTCCCGAGGCTATCGATGCAACTTTGTGAGATTAGGCATTTTAGCCTTTAAGCTTTGACCTAAGTTTGAGTTTGGTCAATATTCTTAGAAATCATGCCGGATTGAGAATATCTTCGGCGCAATTAGCTCCTGAATGTTGATTTTGGGCTAGACTAACAATTCGTGCATGTCCCAAGGCTTTCAATCTCGTTCTCAGCCCTGTTGTGATTTTTGGCTTGAAATGGTGCTTGGATGTAGGATTCACTTTTTGTACGTATAGATGACCTCTTTTGAAAATTTGACTATACCATTGATTCTGAAATGTCCAATTTCGTGACGTAGCATAGTTTATCTGCATACACGAAATTTTGAATGAATTTCAGGCATCCTGTCGGAGATTTGAACAAAGCCAAAATCTAAGTGGGAATTTTAAGGATACTTATGTCAGGTCCTTTTAAGGACCAGACTCCTTTCCAGCTCGTTCTAATTTCTTCAAGACATGATTCATCCTCTGTTTTATGTCTGAATTGGGTGACTTCAAGTTCTGAAGGTTCATTTTCATCATGGTTACATTTGGAGTGGTTGAATATCCATTAGAGACTACATATTTTAGGTAATTTCCCGTCCCAAAGGGGCTGCCCAAGCTAATTCTTCAGCTTTAATAGTGTCTATTTTGCATGAATTGATTTCTTCTATTTTTGAGCTTCGAATTGTGCCTTATTTTTGGGATACAAGCTCAGTAGTGTGTTTGAAACCTTTTTATGGAGCCAATTTTGGAATTTTCTCCATGGACTCCACAATCTCATTTTAGATTCAATTTTGTATATGGCTCCAAAAGTTATAATTTTTATGTCAAAATGATTGTATTGATGTGGTGATCAACATTTGAAGTGTGATGACGATTTGGAGGTATTTCAGGCGTAGATAATTATCGCGAAGTGGATTTGGAGTGTGCATGACCGACTTCGAGTAGGAAACAGTCTCCATTCTTGGCTAGGCACTTCTTGATAATGTTTAGCATTAATTTTATATAATATAAATTTGGACTATATTTGCCTAGTATCTCATTTTTCTATCGTTCCATTCTATTTTTGTGATTTTTGACTGGGCTTAGACTAGAGTAGTCTTTTGGAGGCCGTAGTTTAGGCATAGGTCCTTGTTTATAGTTGTATTAGAAGAAGTATCCCTTTTAGGAGCTTTATGGGTGGCCATAGACTAGGTTTGAGCCTTGATACTTCGATATGAATTCTATCGCCCTTGTAGCTAGGTGTGACTTTTGGTAAGGCTTGTTTTTAATAGTGTATCTGGTGTTTGAGCCTAAGGCCTGTGTGGCTCAATGTAGACATAGGTATGATGTAGTTCAGGTCAATTGTTTGACTTTGGGGATTAGGCATCAATCCTAGAAATGTTATCTCCCCTACTTGATTGTTAGCTATATGCAATAATTTTAGCTTTGTATTTAGCTGGACGTTGATGACTTTCTTATTGTATTATAGCTATTTTGTATTGTTAGGCCTGAGGCTTGCTCGAGGAGGGGATGTTATTCATTTTGTTGACATGAAGTTGCTTTCAAATTGATTTTAACGAGTCGTACAACTTAGATCATTTGATTTCTAAATTTGGTATTTATCCGACATTGAAGACGTGCTCTTTTGTACTTGAGACTATGGCGATGATTTGACTAGCCAACATGTCGACATCCTTTCTACATTGATATGGCTATTGTTATTCCTCTAGTATCTCCAACATAGATAATGATAATAAGAGCTAGTTTGAAACCAAGCAATTTATATCAGTTACCTACGCCCCTATGGAACTTTTAAACCGTGAGTACCATTATACTAGGTGGAGGTGTCGCATGGGTCCTACCTTGCTAGCTCGGTTGGGGGCTGGTCTATGCACTTGCGGATACGCGTAGTGGAGAGCTTCTCATGCATAATTTGCATTCACACGCATCACCTATCATCAAACAATCGTTTGGCACCCGAGGTAGTATCCGATGCCAGTGGGTTATGTTTGTTGATTATACCGACTGCTAGTGTAGGATGCAAGTTGGTTATTATTTGACTATATTATACTTTTTGTTATACTGCTAGCTTTAGACTAGTGAGACTTGTTTGGTTTCGATGTGATACTCTCCATTTTAGGTTGAATCGAATAAGTTTCCACGCTGTTAGATCACTTATATCAACGCAGAGATTTTTCTATCGCTTGTATCTTGTTGAATATAATAAATACAATGATAAATGATAAGGTACGTTAGGAACTAAGTACAATGTCTTGAATATAATAAATAATAAGGGTACATTAAGAGCTAAGTGTCTCGAAAAATGTCTTGAAATGAATATAATAAATACAATGCCTTGAAAAATATAATAAGGAAATGAATATAATAAATGGTAAGGGTACATTAGGAACTAAGGGGCCATTTGGTAGGAGATATTAGGAGAAATAATCCATGTATTAGAGTACGGTATTAGTTAATTCTATTTTTGGTAGGATTTTGGACCCATGTATAATTAATCCATGTATTAGTTAATACCTCATACATGATATTAACTAATACCTCCTATTTGGTGGTATTAACTAATACCTTGGATTTAATACCATTAGATTAAATATATAAATACAAAATTGAAACACCTGATAAAATTACCAAAATATCCCTAGATGAGAGATGTGCGCATAACACGTCTTCCCAATCTTCGATGGTAAATCTGAGGTCAAAAATGCGATCAGCATAAAAAATCGTGTGGTAAAATGGTCTTGGTTGATTTTTAAAGCAACCGGATCAAAAGATAATTTTTCGATGCGAAACATAATTCCAGTAAGAGTGTGCGACATATTCGCGTCGTAGAATTGTAGCGGATTTACACTTAGATGTGATCTCAGGATTTTCTACGGGATTAGAAAACTCGATCAAAAATCTTTTAGCGAAAAACCCCTAAAAGCACCCAAGTCCACAACGCGGACTTCGTACCCCAAAGTGTGTTTTTTTCAGCTTTTCATGAGGGGTATTACAGATTTTTTTCAACCCATCCTAAACTTATAACACGATTAAAATAGGTCGTTTTGAGTATAAAAAGGGTTTTAGTCCCCATTCCTAAGTCTTTCTAAGCTTCTAACTAAGACTAGGGCTAAAGACGAGAGGATGATCGAGAGTTCAAGAGGACATGAGGAGAATTCTTATGAGATTGACTGTTAAAACTCCATACCAGGTATGTAAGGCTAAACTAAAGCATGAAATTGTTCTTCCATCTGCCCCCATTGATGGTAATAGAGAGATTGTGAATGTATTAAGTCCTCATGCATGTTTCTTGAATGTTTTATTAAAAATTATATATATGTTATGTATTTTCATATATTGATGATCATCATAAACTTGATTTCACTGATTGAATACTTTCATGAGTTACTGCATAAACTTAATATGTTATTTATAAAAGATTGAATGAACGAACCTAGGGATTGAGTCTAGAGCCTTGATTTGAGAATGTTGATTATAATTGTGATGTGAGCATGATGATAGCTTCATAAAACTTGATGGTCCTATGAGTATTCATGATTGAATTTTAGAGATTGAATGAGAATTGAGTTGATGAGATGATTGATATGATATGCCAGAAGGCTCGATTGAGATAGAATTGACGAGAGGATGAAAGTTCTTATGAGACTAATTAAGATGGATGGTCTTATGAGCATTGAGTCTCGGGAGGAGTATCGATCACTGAAATGAGTAAGAGTAAATCCAACTCCCACTCATTAACTATACCGCCAAGCGTAGGCGAGAATTGAACTATTTCACCAAAGGTTCCCTCTTGAGTTGAAGTCCTTGAAAGCAATGGAGGACTTGAGAGACTACATCCCTTGTGGATCCGATTCTTTCTTTACCTGGCAAGTACGGAACGGCTGTGGCAATATCAATGAGATTGTTGTACAATTACTGGCTCATTAGTGATTGTTGTAGGATAAGAGAAACTCCAGATAGGTTCCACATTGATAATACTCTGAGTTGATTTGATTGGATGAGGTTGGATTGGTATAGATTGGTCATTGTCTACTCTTTACTCTTACTTTAGATAGACATTTGACATTCTAATTGAGTATTTTCTGAGTTGATGTTATTCTGTATTATTTTGCCTATATCTGTTTCATTCAGCCATTTTACATACTCGTACATTCCACGTATTGACGTCCATTTGGGTTGCATCATTTCATGATGCAGAGACAAGTACTAGAGATCGTCAACAGGCGCACCGTTGAGGATCTATTGCAGTCAGTTGAGTTGGTGAGCCTCCTTTACTCCGGAGGATCCTTATTTTATTTTCATCTAGCTATTAGAGTCACACTTTAGACTAGCTTTATTTTGAGTTGAGGTAGTCATGGGTCTGTCATTGATACCAATTGATAGTGATAGAGGCTTCATAGACTAGAGCCGAATGGTTGATTGTAGATTATGTTGAGGTAGTTTCTTTCGTACTTGCCTGTTTATTGATATGATTTTTGAGACTTAGATTGTCCACCATTTATTATCTTTGGTCTTCCGCTGATTGGTTAGTTATGTTGAATGAATAAATGTGATGAGGCCAAGTGGTTCGCTTGGGGACTAGCAATAGTCTCTGGGTGTCGGCCACGTCTAGGGTATCCTCCCGGGACGTGACAAAAATATCCTTCAAATTCTTTTACATTTTTTTTTAATTTTTTTAATTTTATGTTTTATATTTGTAGTTTTGTACTAGTAAATTTATTTAAATAAATTAGCTTACAAATTTTATTTATTTGTGGGTTCATATTTTCATAATATAAAAATAACTAAATTTACCATGTCAAATTTTTAAATTTTGTTTATTTGTGGTTTTATATTTACATAATAGACAAAAAAAATTTGTCATGTCATTTTTCTTGTAATTAATTTAGTTGAGTGATTTCATTGATACAAAAAACAGTCAGTCATGTTGGATATATTCTCAAAGTTGAGTGAACTTGTAAGATATAAACACTATATTAAAACTACAACTTCCAAATTTTTATATGTAACTATAGATTGTCTACTTTACGGTTGCTTACCATCTTTTTTATTTTAATATTAGATGGTCTATCTTTATTAAATTAAAAATTGGCATTTTATTCATGATAAATTTATTAAGATCACAATTATTTATTCTCAAATAATTCAAGTGAGAAAATAGCAAACATGATGATAAAATTATTGTTCTCCTAACTAGTTCGAACTTAGAAGACACAAAAAAAAATAATCTACTTTGATTTAATTACACAAAATAGAAAATTCCTTAATAATTCAAGGGCATAATTGGAAAAAAAAGTTTTTTGTAGAGGTTTAAACCAAACACAAGATTAAATGAGACGCAATGAACAAAACACTTGATAAAAAAATAATTCCTGCGTTACTAATCCCTGGGTTATTAATCCCTGCGTTATTTATTTTTGTTCCAAACGAAGTGCCAAATTATATCTTAATTTTATAGACTGGACAAGTATTGTTGCACATCAGAAAATAGTAGAGTGGACAAGTAAAGATGGACACAAGGGGTAAGTATGAAACCAATTTATATAATTCCAACAAAATATTTTCTAGTAAAAAACATATAGTTATGGAAAATATTTTCCAACATACCAATTGAACACACCCTATAATTAACTTCATGTATTTGCATTGGATAGTCGAATGTATTACTATCAAAAACTGACCCAATGTGTTAGTAGAAGATCTAACTAACTTTTTCAAACTGCCTTTACTTGAGTACATGTTTATATATTTTCTTTTTCATTTTCCCCATATAATTCTTTCAACAGACTTGTCTTTCTATATTAACCAAATAACTGCCCTAATTCTTCTATCAACATCCCATGATACTTTTTTTAAAATAAAATATTTTCATCAAATCTCAATATCCAATTATATCCACTAGCAAAGTCTTTTAGTTCTTGCAAGTTTTGCTATTTTTAGTAAATTTCCTTATCTACAACTCACTATAAAAGGTGAAGACATATAGTCTGTCACATACATAAATGTCTTTAATAAGGAGTAGTTGCATCTCTGGGCTCTTTCTGTTGTTGGTAGCTATGGCATGTGAAGCGAATTCCGGGTTTATAGGAGTTAAGGAATCCCATTTTGAGCTCAATGGATCTCCTTTTCTGTTCAATGGTTTCAACTCTTACTGGTTGATGCATGTTGCTGCTGAGCCGTCTGAGAGGTATAAAGTCACTGAAGTTCTTAAAGACGCTTCAGCTGCTGGCCTTTCTGTGTGTCGTACCTGGGCTTTCAGTGATGGAGGTGATAGAGCATTACAAATATCACCTGGAGTTTATGATGAACGTGTTTTTCAGGTAAAGATTTATATTATCGTGTTGCAATGCATCTGTCCTTTGTTAGATGCTTGTTTTTAATATTGTTGTGTATTTAGGGTTTGGATTTTGTGATCTCGGAAGCTAAGAAATATGGTGTTCGCTTGATATTGAGCTTTGTAAACCAATGGAATGACTTTGGAGGAAAAGCTCAATATGTTTGGTGGGCGCGAAATGCAGGAGCTCAGATTAGTAATGATGACGAGTTCTATACTCATTCCATGCTCAAAAAATACTTCAAGAATCACATTGAGGTGTGAGGTTACCTAAACTTGAGATGTTTTATTCAAATCCCCTTAAAATGTGGACTTTTCTATGATCATTACCTGCTATAGATGGTGGTTAATATTTTTTTTGAAATTATACTATACAGAAAGTGGTTACAAGGATGAATAGCATTACTAGAGTTGCTTACAGAGATGATCCAACAATTATGGCATGGGAACTTATGAATGAGCCACGCGACCAAGCTGATTATTCAGGAAAAACTGTTAATGTGAGCCCCAATTATTCAAGTGGTTCTTTTTAATTTAATATTTCCAAATATTTACGATTGACGTTTTGGCTAATATTGTTTCAGGCTTGGGTTCAAGAAATGGCACGTTTTGTGAAGTCACTAGACAACAAACACTTGTTGGAGGTTGGAATGGAAGGATTTTATGGTGACTCAGTTCCTGAAAGGAAGTCAGTTAATCCTGGTTATCAAGTTGGAACAGATTTCATCAGTAACCATCTCATCAATGAGATTGATTTCGCCACTATCCATGCATACACTGACCAATGGTAATTTTTACCTCTACTCACAAATTCCGTCATAATATGTTTGAATCACCAAAGCTTATTATATTGTTGTAGGGTGTCTGGACAAAGTGATGATGCCCAATTGGTGTGGATGGAAAGGTGGATAACAAGTCATTGGGAGGATGCAAGAAACATACTAAAGAAACCTCTGGTGCTTGCTGAATTTGGAAAGTCCATTAGAGGTGGAGGATCAAGAGACAAATTCATGAGTAGTGTATATAGAAATGTGTACAATTTGGCAAAAGAAGGTGGAACCATGGCAGGAAGCTTAGTATGGCAACTCATGGCACATGGGATGGAGAATTATGATGATGGTTATTGCATTGTTTTGGGACAAAACCCTTCAACTACACAAATTATTACTGACCAAGCTCATATCATGACTGCTTTGGCTCATTCTCTCAATTAAGTGAAGGCATGAAGATAACCAATATGGAGGACAAGAAAGAAAATAAGTTTCATAATAGGTTCTCCAATTACATTGTTTTTCTAATAATACAATAATTGTTATAAAATAAATCTAGAATTAACTAGAATATATGTAAGGGGAATCAAAAGCTTTAAACTGAGAAGAAGGTAGAATAATATATTGCAGTGTATTTTCTTTTTCTTCCGTTTTTCTGTGTATGTAAAGAATGAAGCATATTTATATGGCTACCAAAGCTTTGGAAATTGTAGCCATTCTTACTATTGTGGACTACTTGGAAATTGTAGCCACACTTCCACTATTGTGGACTATTGAGAATGGCAATTCACACACAACACTCCCCCTGAATTGTCCATGTAAAAGGGAAGTTCTAGATGACCTTAATACGCATCATTAGCTGCCTCATTAAAAACCTTACCAGGAAAACCCAGTGGGATAAAACCTTGGTTAAGGAAAAAAGAGTACAGCGCGTATTTTACTCCCCCTAATGAAGACTTCATTTGACACTTTGGAGACGGTGCATTCCAATCTTATATCTTAGCTTTTCAAATGTTGACGTTGGCAATGCCTTAGTGAATAAATCTGCAAGATTGTCACTCGAACGAATTTGTTGTACATCAATATCACCTTTCTTCTGAAGATCATGTGTGAAGAATAATTTCGGTGAAATGTGTTTCGTTCTGTCTCCTTTTATGAAGCCACCTTTTAGTTGAGCTATGCACGCAACATTGTCTTCAAATATGACCGTGGGTACTATGACATCCTTTTTCAGTCCACATTTTTCTTCGATGAAATGTATCATTGATTTCAACCACACACATTCTCTACTTGCTTCATGAATTGCAATTATCTCAGCATGATTTGAAGAAGTAGCAACAACTGACTGCTTTGTAGATCGCCATGATATAGCAGTTCCTCCATATGCAAAGAGATAGCCAGTTTGAGATCGGGCTTTATGTGGATCTGATAAATAACCCGCATCTGCATAACCAACAAGGTCTGCACAGCCTTTGTTAGTATAAAACAAACCCATATCAATTGTACCTTTCAGGTATCGCAAAATATGCTTGATACCGTTCCAGTGCCTTCGCGTTGGGGAAGAACTATACCTTGCTAGCACATTAACAGAAAATGTTATATCAGGTCTGGTTGAGTTAGCAAGATACATGAGTGCACCAATGGCACTGAGGTATGGTACTTCTGGACCAAGAAGTTCTTCATCCTCTTCTGGAGGACGAAATGGGTCTTTATTCACTTCAAGTGATCTAACAACCATTGGAGTACTTAACGGATGTGCTTTGTCCATATAGAATCGCTTTAAGATTTTCTCAGTATAGGCAGATTGATGAACAAAGATCCCGTCTGCTAAATGTTCAATTTGCAGACCCAGACAAAGTTTTGTCCTTCCAAGATCTTTTATCTCAAATTCTTTCTTTAAATATTCAATTGCCTTTTGGACCTCTTCAGGAGTTCCAATGAGATTTATGTCATCAACATAAACAGCGAGTATTACAAACTCCGATCCTGTTTTCTTAATGAAAACACATGGACAAATGGCATTATTTATATATCCTTTGTTTATCAAGTACTCACTAAGGCGATTATACCACATACGCCCTGATTGTTTTAGACCATATAATGATCTTTGTAATTTGACTGAGAACATTTCCCGAGACTTAGTACATGCTTCGGGAAATTTGAATCCTTCTGGGATTTTCATGTAAATTTCACTGTCAAGTGAACCATAGAGGTAAGCTGTAACTACATCCATTAGATGTATTTCAAGATTTTCATGTACAGCTAAACTGATGAGATATCGAAAGGTTATTCCATCCATAACAGGCGAATATGTTTCCTCATAGTTGACACCGGGTTTCTGAGAGAATGCTTGTGCAACAAGGCGTGCCTTGTATCTTACAATATCATTTCTCTCGTTTCGCTTTCGCACAAAAACCCATTTATAGCCAACTGGTCTTACACCATCAGGGGTTTGGACTACAGGTCCAAATACCTCACGATTAGAGAGTGAATTCAATTCAGATTGAATAGCTTCTCTCCATTTTGGCCAATCATCTCTATGTTGACATTCTTCGATAGATTTAGGCTCAAGACTTTCACTATCTTGCATGAGGCTAAGTGCAACATTATATGCAAAAACATTATCCACCGTAATTTTTGATCGATCTAAACTTATCTCATCATCCGTAGAACTTATTGGAAGTTCTTTATTCACTTGAGTCTCGGGTTCACTGATTTCTTCAGGAATATCAGGATTTCTCAAGTCTGGATCTTCTTCAGGAAATCCTTTTGTAGTATCATTTTTGTCATTCTTTATGCTTCTCTTTCTAGGATTTTTATCCTTTGAACCTACTGGTCTACCACGCTTCAGGCGTGTTTGGGATTCAGAAGCTGTGATACTGGTAGCTGGTCCCTTTGGGACTTCGATCCGGATAGGCACATTCACTGCAGGGATATGTGACTTAGTTATCCGTTTCAAATCAGTAAATGCATCTGGCATTTGATTTGCTATTGTCTGCAAATGGATGATCTTCTGGACCTCCTGTTCACATGTGCGTGTTCGTGGATCAAAATGAGATAGTGATGAAACTTTCCACGCAATTTCTCCAATTTCTCTCCGAGGTTCCTTTTTCTCTCCCCCTAATTGCGGGAAAATTGTTTCATCAAACCGAGAATCTGCAAATCTGGAAGTAAATAAATCTCCTGTCAACGGTTCGAGGTAGCGAATTATGGAGGGTGAGTCAAACCCAACATATATACCTAACCTCCATTGAGGGCCCATCTTAGTGCGTTGCGGTGGTGCTACAGGCACGTATACCGCACAGCCAAAGATTCGTAGATGAGCTATATTTGGTTCATGACCAAATACCAATTGTGATGGAGAATATTTATGATAATTAGTCGGTCTGAGACGTACAAGTGCTGCTGCATGTAAGATAGCATGACCCCACACGTCAATGGGTAATTTTGATTTCATGAGCAGTGGTCTAGCTATCAATTGTAGGCGCTTAATAAATGACTCTGCAAGGCCATTTTGAGTATGAACATGAGCTACCGGATGTTCAATTTTTATCCCAATTGATATGCAATAATCATCAAAAGCTTGGGATGTAAATTCTCCAGCATTATCCAGACGAATGGATTTAATTGGATAATCTGGGAATTGCGCCCTTAATCTTATTATTTATGCCAGTAGCCTCGCAAACGCCAGGTTGCGGGATGATAAAAGGCACACGTGAGACCATCTTGATGATGCATCAATTAGGACCATAAAATATCTAAACACTCCACTAGGTGGGTGAATAGGTCCACATATGTCCCCATGTATACGTTCCAAAAAATTTGGAGATTCAATGCCAACCTTCAGGGTCGATGGTCTGGTAATTAATTTGCCTTGATGACAAGCAGCACATGAAAATTCGTCATTCATAAGAATCTTCAGGTTCTTTAATGGATGACCGCTTGAATTTTCAAGGATTCGTCTCATCATTATTGATCCAGGATGACCTACTCGATCATGCCATAGCACAAAAGTTTTTGGATCAGTAAACTTCTGGTTTACGATCGAATGTGCTTCAATTGCACTAATTTCTGCATAATATAGGCCAGACGATAAAGTTGGTAATTTTTCTAAAATGTATTTCTGGCCTGAGACACTCTTGGTTATACCAAGGTATTCAATATTCATTTCATTTAGTGTCTCAACATGATATCCATTTCTGCGGATATCTTTAAAACTCAGCAGATTTCTTGGGGATTTAGAAGAGAACAATGCATCTTCTATAACGATTTTTTGTCCCCTTAGGCAGAAAAATAGTAGCTCTTCCGGAGCCTTCAATTATTTTTGCACTACCAGATATTGTAGTAACATTTGCCTTTCTTTTAAGTAATGAAGAAAAATATTTTTCGTCTTTAAAAATTGCATGAGTCGTTCCACTGTCAATAACACAAATATCTTCGCGATTGATTATTGATCCAAATAAAATTTGAGGCATATCCATTCTTCAAAGAGAAAAATAATAAAGTAAATATTTATTTGGACCTCATGTGTATTTAATAAAAAGCCTTGCATAAGCTAAATATATAAGAATAAAGAAGACAAGATACAAATTATTATTATTATTATTTTTATCTTCACGGGATATAAAAACATAAGCGTACATATAAATAAAGAAAATTATTTTATATATTATCATGATCATTATCGTTCGCATTTTCATTAATATTTAAATTTTCTTCTGGAAAATTTAAGTAGTCCGCTACATCCAGATACATATGTTCCATATTATTTTCAGACAAAAAATTTGTCTCTGGATTTTCGGCTCTTTTTAATGATGCCTGATATAGTTGAACAAGGCGTTTAGATGACCGGCATGTCCTTGACCAGTGCCCTTTGCCTCCACATCTGTGACATATACTTTCTGAATTTTTCTTTGGAAAAGCTTCTGGCTTTTCTTCCTTCTTTTTAGATTGCTGGTCGTGCCTCGGTGCGAGACGACTATCATGATTTCTTCTTTGACCTCGGCCACGGCCACGACCACTTCTGGGGCCATAATTTCTTTCTTGTTGGTTATAATTCGCCTGATTCACTTCAGGGAGTGGCGAAGAACCAACGGGCCGACTATCATGATTTTTCATCAATAATTCATTATGCCTTTCAGCAATAAGAAGGTGTGAAAGTAATTCAGAATATTTTGTAAAACCCATACTGCGATATTGCTGCTGCAGGAGCATATTCGCGGGTGGAAATGTGGAGTATATTTTTTCAAGCTTGTCAACTTCAGTTATTTCTTCTCCGCATAAATTTAACTGTGATATGATTCTAAACATTGCTGAATTATACTCAGTTATATTTTTAAAATCTAATAATCTTAGATTTAACCAATCATGACGTGCTTGTGGAAGGACGACCAACTTCAGGTGGTCGTATCTATCTTTTAGATTCTTCCACAATTTCAGGGGATCTTTTATTGTCAAATATTGTAATTTTAGTCCCTCGTCAAGATGGTGGCGGAGAAAAATTATAGCTTTGGCACGGTTTTGACTGGATGCCTTATTTTCATCTTTAATGGTGTCTGCCAGACCCATTGATTCTAAATGTAGTTCAGCATCTAGTGCCCATGATGAATAATTAGATCCAGAAATATTAAGTACAGTAAATTCAACTTTTGAAATATTAGACATTTTGATAAAATAAATTCTTACCCCTTTTACCTGTTTGCAATAGCTTGAAATGGGCAGAGCTTCGTGCTGATAACGTGTTATAAAATAAATCTAGAATTAACTAGAATATATGTAAGGGGAATCAAAAGCTTAAAACTGAGAAGAAGGGAGAATAATATATTGCAGTGTATTTTCTTTTTCTTCCGTTTTTCTGTGTATGTAAAGAATGAAGCATATTTATATGGCTACCAAAGCTTTGGAAATTGTAGCCATTCTTACTATTGTGGACTACTTGGAAATTGTAGCCACACTTCCACTATTGTGGACTATTGAGAATGGCAATTCACACACAACAATAATCAATTTATAAGTGGATTAAATTCAAGAATGTAATTGCGTAAATAATTTAAGAGATATATGAAACATTAATATTTTCTGTCCTCTAGTTTTTAGTTTGACTACAATATTATTATATATATTGAAAGGAATGACTAGCTAGATTTTGAATTAAGCATTTCTTCTTATAAGTTCTTAACAACAAATTTAATCAAAGAATGAAGACATTTTGTAATGATCCTCTAGTTCATTTTCTCTACTCTCTGATCTTTTCGGTGTTTAGAGGTTTTCTATAGTGACCTCAAGTCATTTATGACTTGCTGGCACTGATAGTTCGGTTACCTAAACACAAGTATAATAGAAAAACAATTCAGTAATCTGAGAAAGGTTTCCACCTATTTTGTATTTATAGCATTTTAGAGACATGACCGAGTGGTAAGATAGAGGACTGCAAATCTTTTTTTCACCGATCTAAATCCAGGCTCGGGAATTGAAGACCCCTACGTTCCGTGTGACTAGCTTGTCTAGTGATGCGTTCACCCATTTGTATGCTTCCTTGCAAGCACGAAATCTTTAGTTCACCGGCTATCACACGGGCCAGTGTACTCTTATTGCTAACCTTGAGAGAGACTATACTCTAAGAGCCAATTGACTTATGATCTTGGGACACAAGGATTGAGAACTAGCAATATATCAAGGGATGAGCGTACCTTCTTCCCAAGAATAAGAAATGAAACTATTAAGTTAAGGTGCCACTTTCCCTTTTCTTGTTCTTCTTTGGGTTCTCTATCGATGAGTGTATGCCTTGGCTTGCAAGAAAGCGAAGTGGAATCACAAGAAATTTTCATACACCTAGAGCTAATTCCATCAATGAATCATTCGAGAACGAATTTAGAAAAACTAATCTAATCTTATGCAACCTTAGATGGAAATTAGGGCGAATCGTTTATTTGGTTTTTATGGCAGTTTTTGTGTTTTGGAGACATTAGAGTTTGAACGATTGACTCGATCAAAAATCTAGGAAGGAAGCCTCATAATTTAATGACAATAGTTCCATCAGCTCCAAGATGGTCATTTTAAGATTGGAGCATGGTTAGCTCGATTCCTGAAGCTATCGATGCAACTTTGTGCCGATAGGCATTTTAGCCTTAAATAAGTTTTGAGCTAAGTTTGAGTTTGGTCAATATTCTTAGAAATCATGCATGGATGAGAATATCATCAATGCGATTAGCTCCTGAATGTTGATTTTGGACTAGAATAACCTTTCTTGAATGTCCCAAGGCTTTCGATCTCATTTCGAGCCCTGTTGTGGTTTCTTACTTAAAATGGTGCTTGGATATGGGATTCACTTTTTTTCGAGATGACCTTTGTTGGAAAATTTGACTGTACCATTGATTTTGAATGTCCAATTTCATGAGGTAGCGTATTTTATTTGCGTGCACAGAATTTCGAACAAAATTTAGGCATCCTATCGAAGTTTGAACAAAGCCAAAATCTGATGTTACGACAGCTGCTGGTGCAGGGCAATTTGCCCTTCACTTTTGCGGGGTTGTGAGGCTTGTTCATAGTTCTCTGGGTTTGGGACCTCCACGTTGGCGTCGACTGGTCTGCAATTGCGATGCCTAACCGACTTGGCCTCTGTGTTTGCAAAGATCTACTTTGGCAGCCTTCCATATTCGCAGGGAAGATCTAGGATACTTATGTCAGGTCCTTTTAAGGACCAGACCCCTTTCCAGCTCGTTCTAATTTCTTCAAGACACGATTTTTCCTCCATTGGAGACTACATAGTTTAGGTAATTTCCCGCCCCAATCCATGAATTAATTTCTTCTATTTTTGAGCCTCGAATTGTGCCTTATTTTTGGGATACAAGCTCAGTAATGTGTTTGAAACATTTTTATGGAGCCAATTTTAATTTGGAATTTTCGTCGTGGATTTCACAATGTCATTTTAAACTCGATTTTGGATCTGGCTTTGAAAATTATAATTTTTATGTCAAAATGATCATATTGACGTGGTGATCAACATTTGAAGTGTGATGGCAATTTAGAGGTACTTCAGGCGTAGATAGCTATCATGAAGTGGATTTGGAGTGCGCATGATCAACTTCGAGGTAGGCAACGGTCTCCGTTCTTGGCTATGCTCTTCTTGATAATGTTTAGTATTAATTTTTTTCATATAAATTTGGACTGTATTCGTCTAATATCTCATTTTTCTACTGTTCCATTCCATTTTGTGATTTTTGACTGCGCTTAGACTAGTATAGTCATTTGGAGACCTTAGTTTAGGTGTAGGCCCTTGTTTATAGTTGTATTAGAAGAGGTATCCCTTTTAGGAGCTTTTTGGGTGGCCATAGACTAAGTTTGAGCCTTGATACTTCAATATGAATTTTATTGCCCTTGTAGCTAGGTATGACTTTTGGTAAGGCTTGTTCTTTATAGTGTATCTGGTGTTTGAGCCTGAGGCCTTTGTGGCTCAATGTAGACATAGGTATGATGTAATTCAGTTCAATTGTTTGAATTTTGAAATTAAGCATCGATCCTAGAATTGTTATCTTGCCCTACTTGATCGTTAGCTGTATGCCATTATTTTAGTTTTGTATTATATGACTTTCTTATTGGCTTATAGCGCTATTCTGTATTGTTAGGCCCAAGGCTTGCTCGAGGAGGGGATGGTTTTCATTTTGTTGACATGAAGTTGATTTCAAATTAATTTTAACGGGATCATTTGATTTCTGAATTTCGGTACTTACGAGGCATTGAAGACATGCTCTCTTGTACTTGAGACTATGATGACATCCGAGATGACCTTGGTTTTTATGATTTGACTAGCCAGCATGTCGACGTCCTTTCTACATTGATATGACTATTGGTATTCCTCTAGTATCACCAACAGAGATAATGATGATAATAATACCTGTTTTGAACCCAAGCAATTTATACAGGTTACCTGCGCTCCTATGGAACTTTCAAGTCGTGAGTACCATTATACCAGGTGGAGGTCTCGCATGGCTCCCTACACCACCGCCCAAATTTTTTTTAAAGAAAAAGATTAAATTTTTTTAGCCACCTGCCCCCAACCATGTCCACCCTATCCCCCCTTACCTCCACTGGACCCCCTACCCCACCCCCAAAATTTTATATGAAAAATAAAATAAAATTTCACACACAATTTTTTTTTTCTAGTGAAATTAAGAATTTTATATGGATATCCATATTTTACCCATGTTGACCAGATTTATATGAGCCTTTAAAATAGATCAGTTCATATTCATCCATTTAGAAAATACGAGTGATCCATTAAAATATGGATTAAACGGATTGTTTTCACCTTATATGGGTTGAAATTGTCACCCCTAGTGGAGAGCTTCTCATGCATATTTTGCATTCACATGCATCGTCTGTCATCAAACAATTGTTTGGCACCCTGGAAGTATGCAACGCCAGTGGGTTATGTTTGTTGATTATACCGACCGCTAGTATAGGATGCAAGTTAGTTATTATTTCACTATATTATACTTGTGTTATACTGCTAACTTTATACTGGAGAGACTTGTTTGGTTTAGATGTGAAACTCTCCATGTTAGGTTGAATTGAATTAGTGTCTAGGTTGTTAGATCATTTTTATGTACTTGGTGATTTTTCTATCGCATGTATCTTGTTGAATACAATAAATATAAAGGATAAATGATAAGGTACATTAGAAAATAAGTATAATGTCTTGAATATAATAAATTATAAGGGTACATTAGGAATTAAGTATAATATCTTGAATATAATAAATAATAAGGGTACATTATGAATTATGTGTCTTGAAAAATGTCTAGAAATGAATATAATAAATACAAGACTTAACTCATAAATAGACATCTAAACTTGTCCTCATTTTTCACTTAGATACCTAAACTAAGACAAGTTTCTAATAGACACCTCAACTGCTAAGATTTGATCCAATTAAACACTTGTATCCTACTTAACACTCTCTATAGTCCTTTTTCATGTTAATTGTACTGTTTTTTTTATTTTTCAGCCAAAAATAAATAGTTGCAGTCCAAATTTTTTTTCATAAAAATAAGTTCTCGAAATTCTCAGTTATCCAAAAAAAAATTAATTTTTTTTTTCATAAAAGTAGGTTCTCAAAATTCTCAAACGCAAAAAAAAATTTATTGCAATTTTAAATAAAATTTTTTTGCACATGGTTAACTGATAATTTTGAGAACCTACTTTTATGAAAAAAAAAAAATTTTGGACCGCAACTATTTACTTTTGGCTGAAAAATTAAAAAAACAGTACAATTAACATAAAAAGGACGGTAGAGAGTGCCAAGTAGGATAAAAGCGCTTAATGGGATCAAATCTTAGCAGTTGAGGTGTCTATTAGGAACTTGTCTTAGTTTAGGTGTCTAAGTGAAAAATGAGGACAAGTTTAGGTGTATGTTTATGAGTTAAGCCTAAATACAATATCTTGAAAAATGTAATAGATAAATGACTATAATAAATGATAAGGGTACATTAGGAATTAAGTATCAAATTATCTCTTGATTTCATAAACTGGACAAGTATTGTTGAACATCTCAAAATAGTAGAGTGGACAAGTAAAGATGGACGGAGGGAGTAAGTAAGAAACCTATTTATATATTTCCAACAAAATATTTACAAGTAAAAAACATATTTATGGAAAATATTTTCCTACATACCGAACGGGTGATTTCCCTAACTATACAAAAAAATTTATGAAATTATAAGGGCATAACGATTTTTTAATATTTACAATAATATACCAATTTTTATCATAATATAGGTAAAAGTTGATGATTTATAGTAATTATTGTTGATGAAAAGTTGATGTGATTTGTGTTGGGAAAGGAAAAATTAAAATAAAAAATTGTTAACTACAACATTGAGCCGTGTAGATAAAAAACCTAATCTAAATACCAAAATGGGATTCATAATAATTACCATGGACAATACCATCATGGATACCAATATGCAGTATAGTTAGATGCCATATTTGAAACATGGTGAAACATAAATTATACGCCAAAGTGAAGCGGCGCATCAGTCGAGGACTAAAACAAATCCCATCAAATTTAATGGTTGGTTAACACCCATTGGAAATACCATTATTCCGTAAAAATAATATCTGAAAAATTAATGTTTTGTCACGTATAGTTTGATAATTTTTTTGTTATTTTGATAAATAAAAAAAGTATAATTTCTACTCTTAAGTTACATATTGTTGTAATTTTTCCTTTTCAAACTGCCTTTACTTGAGTACACGTTTCTATATTTTTTTTTCATTTTCCCCACGTAATTCTTTCAACAGACATGTCTTTCTATCTTAACCAAATAACTGCCCTAATTCTTCT
This sequence comes from Solanum rostratum, assembly GCA_029948455.1. Classification (NCBI taxonomy): domain Eukaryota; kingdom Viridiplantae; phylum Streptophyta; class Magnoliopsida; order Solanales; family Solanaceae; genus Solanum; species Solanum rostratum. Next base: position 77,609,880 of record CM057046.1, read on the forward strand.
ATCAACATCCCATGATACTTTTTTAAAAATAAAATATTTTCATCAAATCTCAATATCCAATTATATCCACTGGCAAAGTCTTTTAGTTCTAGCAAGTCTTGCTATTTTTAGTAAATTTCTTTATCCACAACTCACTATAAAAGGTGAAGACATATAGTCTGTCACATACATAAATGTCTTTAATAAGGAGTAGTTGCATTTCTGGGCTCTTTCTGTTGTTGGTAGCTATGGCATGTGAAGCGAATTCCGGGTTTATAGGAGTTAAGGATTCCCATTTTGAACTCAATGGATCCCCTTTTCTATTCAATGGTTTCAACTCTTATTGGTTGATGCATGTTGCTGCTGAGCCGTCTGAGAGGTATAAAGTCACGGAAGTTCTTAAAGACGCTTCAGCTGCTGGCCTTTCTGTTTGTCGTACCTGGGCTTTCAGTGATGGAGGTGATAGAGCATTACAAATATCACCTGGAGTTTATGATGAACGTGTTTTTCAGGTAAAGCTTTATATTATAGTGTTGTAATGCATGTGTCCTTATTAGATACTTGTTTTTAATATTGTTGTGTATTTAGGGTTTGGATTTTGTGATCTCGGAAGCTAAGAAATATGGTGTCCGCTTGATATTGAGCTTTGTAAACCAGTGGAATGACTTTGGAGGAAAAGCTCAGTATGTTTGGTGGGCGCGAAATGCAGGAGCTCAAATTAGTAATGATGATGAGTTCTACACTCATCCTATGCTAAAAAAATACCTCAAGAATCATATCGAGGTATGAGGTTACCTAAACTTGAAACGTTTTATTCAGATCCCCTTAAAATGTAATTGACTTTTCTATGATCATTACCTAGTATATATGGTGGTTAATAATTTTTTGAAATTATACTATACAGAAAGTGATTACAAGGATGAATAGCATTACTAGAGTTGCTTACAAAGATGATCCAGCAATTATGGCATGGGAACTTATGAATGAACCACGCGACCAAGCTGATTATTCAGGAAAAACTGTTAATGTGAGCCCCAATAATTCAAGTGGTTCTTTTTAATTCAATATTTCCAAATATTTACGATTGACATTTTGACTAATATTGTTTCAGGCTTGGGTTCAAGAAATGGCAAGTTTTGTGAAATCACTAGACAACAAACACTTGTTGGAGGTTGGAATGGAGGGATTTTATGGTGACTCAGTTCCTGAAAGGAAGTCAGTTAATCCTGGTTATCAAGTTGGAACAGATTTCATCAGTAACCATCTCATCAATGAGATTGATTTCGCCACTATCCATGCATACACTGACCAATGGTAATTTTTACCTCTACTCACAAATTCCGTCATAATATGTTTGAATCACCAAAGCTTATTATATTGTTGTAGGGTGTCTGGACAAAGTGATGATGCCCAATTGGTGTGGATGGAAAGGTGGATAACAAGTCATTGGGAGGATGCAAGAAACATACTAAAGAAACCTCTGGTGCTTGCTGAATTTGGAAAGTCCATTAGAGGTGGAGGATCAAGAGACAAATTCATGAGTAGTGTATATAGAAATGTGTACAATTTGGCAAAAGAAGGTGGAACCATGGCAGGAAGCTTAGTATGGCAACTCATGGCACATGGGATGGAGAATTATGATGATGGTTATTGCATTGTTTTGGGACAAAACCCTTCAACTACACAAATTATTACTGACCAAGCTCATATCATGACTGCTTTGGCTCATTCTCTCAATTAAGTGAAGGCATGCATGAAGATCACCAATATATTGTTTTTCTAATTAAACAATAATCAATTTATAAGTGGATTAGAGTGATCTTATATCCATCAATTATATGTGAAGTTGATTAAACTCAATAATGTAATCACATAAATAAATTAAATTCAAACGATATATGGAAACATTAATATTTTCTATCCTCTTGTTTTTAGTTTGATTACAAAAGGGTGATTCACATAACTATACAAAAATTTCTATGAAATTACAAGGCCTTATTGACTTTTCAATATTTACACTTAATATACTAATTTTAATTACAAAATAGACAAGAGATGATGATTTATAGTAATTAATGTTGATGAAAAGATGACATGATTGGTGTAGGGAAATGTTTTTTTTAAAAAAAAAAATTGTTAAGTGAAAGGTTTAGCCGTGTGAATCCATATGAACACCAAAAAAAATTGCTTTTGGTGCTATATCGAGCATTAGTAGCTATGGTAGGAAAATTTAGTTGCTTTCCTTTTTTTTAAATGTAGTGTTTTTCTTTTACCACACGCAATCAAAGCAATTAATTTGATTGAATTGCATAGTGACAAGCTATTTGACGGTCTAATCATGCTAGATGGAGGCACCAATTTTTGTACTTTGTCCACATATATAAGACTTCATTGTTGCATGTGCACATATATAATAATTGGAGGGAAAGTGTTAGTATATTTACCAAAGCTTGTGTTTAACGTTTTGAGTAACATCTTAAGAAAATCATTGAGGGGAAAAAACGAGAAAATTTGTGGAGTGAAAGGAAGGTGTTTCGTCCAGGTTAAGTTCATGGGTAACAATAATTTTGTGTCGATTTTGGTGAAATATAATGAAAGATGGGACGTAACAGGTATGTAATATTATGAAAATTCTTTTTTGTATACTTTAAAATTTGGATATCCAATTTATTTAAGACGGATAAAAAAAAGGTAAAACTCATATTTACCCATTTAAAATTGGTAAGTTAATGGGTAAAAGATTCATAAAGCAGATTATTTTTTTATTGGGAGGGGTTGGATGGGTGGATGTAAGCAAAATGTTTTAAATTTTCTAAAAAGTAAATTAACTTTTTATTGGGAGGGGCTCAACCAAAGGATAGGGGATAAAAATTTAAAATTCTTTTTTTAACATCTCGGAGGTTCGGGGGGGGGGGGGGGGGGGCAAGGATGGTAGAAAAAAACTAAGATTTTTTTTAAAAAAAAAAAATTTTTTTTGGATAAAGTGGGAGGACACTTGAGGGGTAGGGCGCTCGGGGGTAGGGGTAAAATATTTAGGAATTTCTTTTGAAAAAAAATTGAAAAAGATTTTTTTTTTTACAATTTTTTGGGTCAGGAAGGGGGGGGGGGGGGGCTGGTGGCTTGGGGGATAAAAAATTTAATTTTTCTTTTATAAAATTTAATTTTTTTTAAAAAGAATTGAATTTTCTTTTATATTTTGTTTTGGATAGGGGGCGCTCGGAGGTGGGAGGCTCGGGGTGAAGGATTAGGGGATGAAGATTGGTTAAAAAGATTTACTTTTGAAATTTTTAACATGATCCCTACTATAATTGGATACTCATACTGATTCATATTAGAGGAATTTTCATAAATAGCAGACTAGTGAAACATAATAGGCTAAAATAGCTAATGTTTCTAAAATTACGTTTTCTAACTTTGGTCATGCCAAATCATATGTATAAATTCGTATTTTTTGTTATGTATATAAAAAAAATCTTTAAATCCCTAATGATTAAATTAGAGACTTTTCAGCTGTTAATTATGGAAACGGTTCCATAAATGAAGGAAATTAATAACAAATAGAATTTCTTTCCTAATTAAACTAATTCGTCCAAAAGAGGGGGGGGGGGGGGGTTCCATTGTCCATTACAAATAGAATTTTTTTCTTAATGTGACTCGTTTGTCCAAAAAAAAAGTTCCATTGTAGTTTCTTGCGGAGTAATTTTCAAATGGGAAAACAGAATTTTTTCTGGGTTTTTAGGAAAAATTTGTGGTGAGTTTGGTTTTTTTTTTTGTGTGTGACATGCGTTTCCGATGAAAAAAGTGTATATTGTGCGAATAATATTGATATTCTATACAATGGAGTCTGGCGCGCTGAAATTGTATATATTGTCAATTTGTAGATATGTTTGATGTTCGTCGTCGTCATATATTCTGCTGTATATGTATTTTTGTTGAAAATGTTAATTAATGCAGTGGTGTATGATCACGTTTACATGTATATGATTGTTAGCTTACATATTTTTTGAGATAGATATGAAGCATAAGAAGATGAATAGATGAAATTTATTGGACAATTGTATAAAAAAGGTTATGTTTAATTTGTATAAATAATATATCTATTTAGAGCCAAAATTTTTTAGCTTGTTTTATTTGTTCACATGCACGTGTAACTGTATAAAATTGTTATTTTGATGATTATGATTACATAGATGTGTCTTTTGTATTTAACAAAATGTTTTATAATATTATTGTTAAATTTCACTGAAAGAATTTGTATATATATACAAGAGTATACGGAGTGATGGTAATGATTATAATTATTTGTGTGGATGTATAGTTTTGCTAGTTGTATCTGTATAAATTAAGAATTTTTTTAATTGTTCGAATATACATTTCTATTATACATAGTCTAATTGTATATAATCATTAGTTAAAAATAATTGTATACTAGTTACAATTAAAATCAACAATTGTATACAAATGCAATTACATATGGAGAAATTGTATATAATTCACAATTAAAACTAATGTATTTAGACAAAAACAACATATGGAAAAATTGTATATAATCACAATTAAAATATATATAATCACAAGTTAAAAATGCCAAAAATAATTGTATACTAATCAGATTTAAAACCAACAGTTGTATACACATACAAGATCGTGGACACAATAACTATTTTTATTCATCATATCACACACTTATACATCAAAACACATTTGGGTATAAAAGTTCATTTATACAAAAAAATATATGAGATATCGTCAACTCATACTTCTCTAGATTATACTCTACTTCACTATTAAGGAACTAAATTAATATAAACATATAAATAAAGTTGCAACAATCAAAAAAATTTCATGACGAAATCATAGATGTATGATATTCAAAAAAATGAAGAACCAATCATCAGTTGGAGTATGTGAGTCTTATTATGTCAAGACTGTTAATAGTACCTCTGGACTCTTGAGGATATTTGTTACTTCATGAAGATCTGATTCCACATCATGAATTGGAACTTGTGAGTCTGTTTCAATTCTAACATGGAGATCCGACAAAAACAACTATGATTTGTAAAAAGAAGGATTGTATAAGAAAGGCAACAACTGAAATTTTTTAGAAAAAAAAAATCAAAAACTGCCAAAAAATAAATCTAAAAATAAAGGATATACTATTTTGGAGGTAGTTTAAAAGAGAATTTGAAATTAGTAACCTGTTGTAGATAAATTAGGAAATGTTTATGGAAAGAGAATCTGATTTTTTTGTATAGAAAGATAGAGAAAGTAATATTAGAAGATGATGAGGTTTATACAAAAAGGTCAGTGGGTCCCATAAAATCTTCTAGCAATATCTACTAAACGTTAGTTATGAAAGGTAATAATATAAAACTATAGCTCAATTTTGTTATTTAGTATTAAATGTTTGCTCAGTTGGGTAATTTTTCCTTCATTATTCATGGATTATACATTGGATAACTCATTTTTACCCATTTAAAATATAAATCAAGTTGAATATTTATTCATTTTTATTTAACTCATATTTGAGCGACTCATATTCAACTCGACCGGCTCATTTACGGCGTGGCAATGGAATTTAATCCAACTGCCTTTTATCCCCTGTCCTTGTCAATAGTAGATTTCCCATGATGAAGCCCATGACTAAATGTAAGTGGATTGCCTTGGGTAAAGAGCCAAATATCTCCATCCTTTTAGATTATCTGTTTGATCCTCACTTTTTCTTTTTCTTTTTTTTTTACTTTTTTCCGTAATTGAACTTTCAAATTTTTAAGTATCATTTTTTTTATTTTAAAAAATAAAAAAAATATTTTCAAATTTCACAATGAAACACGGGTATCATTAGAATATACTTCTTACTTTAATTTACAAAATTATCATTTTTAAATATTTATATCATCGTAAATATATATAATTTTATTTAAGATGAAAGAGAATGTTAAAATTAAAATTAATTATGAAAACAAATCAATATCAATATGTTTATTTTATTGTAGAAATATCAAAAGGAAATCTAAATATTGAAGTGTGATTGGTGGCTTTACACACAGGTCATACTAGTCTGAAAAAATTATCTTATCCAATTGACACACTTACTTTATTTTGTCTAAAATTCACTATAACACACCATAATATAGTATCTCAATCTATATATAAGTATCCCAAATCCTTACTATTCTCACACTATCACTCCAAGAATTATTTTTACTAAATTCTTCATTTAACAATTTAACTCATCAATTCCTAATATTCATGGCTCTTCAGGCTGCTGCATTGCTTCCTTCTACTTTCTCTATTCCCAAGGAGGTTTGCATTCTCTATTATTTTCTTCGATTTCTTAACATGAAATTTAAGAAAGAAAAACGTTATAGTATAAAATAGGTTATGTGAATTAAATTGGACTTTTTCACTGTAATATGTGTCCTTTTTAGAATCGACGTGAGCATATAAATTTCGACCAAGAAATTAATTTTTTTTTACAGTTTATAGTTTTTTATATAATTTTTAATTATATAATATAAGTTGATCTGAATGAGTACTTCAGTCTGCAATTAAAATCTAATTCTTTCTTTTACTTATTCTGTTAATCTTACAGGGGAAAACCAGCGCAACTTTGAAGGATTCTAGTCTCTTTGGAATTTCTCTGTGTGACCATGTTAAACCTGATTTTGGCTCTTCATTCAAAATCAAGGTATAATTTGGTTTAATTCGATGCAAAGCGAAGAAATGGTCAATGAACATTACCTATTGTGTAACTAAAGTCATAAAACTCTTATTTTGTCACATTATAAAGTAACTGAACTTTTACAAACTACTCTATATAACGGTGGTCATACGTGAAATTAACCTTGTTGGTATTTCGTTACAGACCGGAAGAAAGTCATCCCTCGGAGCTATTAGAGCTGAGACGATGGTTGCATCTCCCGGTGTAACGAATGCCCCTGTGACAGGAAAGAAAACCTTAAGAAAAGGGTGTGTAGTAATCACTGGAGCCTCATCAGGATTAGGACTTGCGACAGCAAAAGCTCTGGCTGAGACAGGGAAATGGCATGTGATTATGGCATGCAGGGACTTTCTTAAAGCTGAAAGAGCAGCAAAATCAGCAGGGATTCCTAAGGAGAATTATACTATAATGCATTTGGACCTTGCGTCACTTGAAAGTGTACGCCAATTTGTCGATAACTTCAGGAGATCAGGGAATCCTCTTGATGTATTGGTTTGCAATGCAGCTGTTTATCAGCCTACTGCAAGAGAGCCTTCATTTACAGCTGAAGGATTTGAGCTTAGTGTTGGGACTAACCATCTTGGTCATTTCCTTCTTTCAAGATTGTTGCTTGATGATTTGAAGAAGTCTGATTACCCTTCAAAGAGACTCATCATTGTTGGTTCAATCACAGGTACAATCAAACCTCTTCATAATAACGTTGTTTGTCTGGGTAATTTTTGGCTTTTTTTCTGATGCACTCAAGGATGCGGTCTAATGGTCAATGAAGTAGTTGAGAGTTATGAGGTTTTAAGTTCAAATCATCCCCACGGATCATCTATCCTAGTTTTGGTGGACAGAGTTAGTTATATCAGTTGCCGGTGGGAGGTGTCCTATGGAATTAGTCGTGGTGCATGAAAGTAATGATCAATGAAGTAGAGAGCTACGAGGTTTTAGGTTCAAATCATCCCCACGGATCATCTGTCCTAATTTTGGTGGACAGAGTTAGTTATATCAGTTGCCGGTGGGAGGTGGAAGGTGGGAGGTGTCCTATGGAAATAGTCGAGGTGCATGGAAGTTGACTCAAATACCACCATTATTAAAAAAGCAAAAGTTTAGCCGTTGTAGCGAAAAGTTGTTACAAACTATAGTTGTTATAGAGAGGTCTGACTGTATCCAACTTACGACTGTTATTAGTGGGAGACTAATGGTTGTTACTGAAATCCGTTGTCAGGAAACACAAATACTTTGGCTGGAAATGTACCTCCAAAAGCCAACCTAGGAGACTTAAGGGGTTTGGCAAGGGGGCTGGATGGTCTTAACAGCTCGGCCATGATTGATGGTGGTGACTTTGATGGTGCCAAAGCATACAAAGACAGCAAAGTTTGCAATATGCTCACAATGCAGGAATTCCATAGGCGATACCACGAGGAGACTGGCATCACATTTGCCTCTCTATACCCTGGATGCATCGCAACAACAGGGCTATTCAGGGAGCATATCCCCTTGTTTAGGCTCCTTTTCCCTCCATTCCAGAAGTTTATTACCAAGGGATTCGTCTCCGAGACTGAAGCAGGAAAGAGACTTGCACAGGTAATACAATCAGTGTCTGTTTCACGTATAATCACTGAACTTTAACGAATTTTTGTCACACTAAAGTTACTAAACAGAAGATGTTTGTTTTGTACAGGTTGTAAGTGATCCAAGTCTTACAAAATCAGGTGTGTATTGGAGCTGGAACAAGAACTCTTCTTCTTTTGAGAATCAGTTATCATCAGAAGCTAGCGACCCAGAGAAAGCGCGTAAAGTGTGGGAAGTCAGTGAGAAACTCGTCGGGTTGGCTTAGATTTTGCAGACTGACCTTAGCCATCGCAAAGGCGAACGGAGTTGATGAGAGAAAATTTGTATCAAGATTCTGTTCTGTTGTAAAAAGAAAGTTGTCACTTCTGTAAAATTTTTGAGTTAGGAATAAATATCACTCACCCTGTTTTCTTCTGAAAGAAAAGAGCTACCAATTTATTTCCAGTATGAAAGGGATGGCCATGGGCATTTTGAATCACAAAGCTGAATCATTTCTGATGCTTTATTTATTTTTGAAGAGTTTATACACAGGTACAGGGAAGGAAGAAACCAACCTAAAACAAACTGTAAAACGACTTAATAAGAAGTATTCCAATCAGACCAGTTAGCCTCACTGCCAACTCTAGGGATGCTGTCAACTCTGGAATACATATCCACTTTGAAGTTAGCTCCACACATTACCCCTTCACTATCTACTCTTGGCATGGCCCTCATCTTGTTCATTGGGTGCTCAAAATTCATCAGTCCTTTCTCACTGTGGAACATACAACCTGTGCATTTCAACAAAAAAATTATAATGTAAGTAGCCGAGGGGAGGATACAACCAAGTGAATCAAGACAGTGAATTGTGAATCCATCATGCGCTGTTTCTTGAAAGGGGAACTGGGACAATAGGTCGATACTGCTTGTACAAAATCCGATATATGCTACTGCTTCTTAGACTCTAAATGTGAAAATTCTTTGTAGATATTACCTGTGGGAAAGGGTGCAAATGACTTTGCACATCCAGCTTTAATGACCTGTAAATCATCAGAAATCACCACAGATCCATCAGCAGCAATACCCCAGAACAACTTCACCCCACCATCTGACCCCTGCAATTATACAATACCAACAAAATGAATCTTTGACGTTCTTGTCAAGTCAATATCAGACAAATAACTAGCGAGTAACAATACAAATACTTACCAAGGCAACAAATACAGTTCCAGTTTTACTATCATAGATAACAAAAGCATAGCTTCCTTCAAAATCCTTGATAACTTGGTCAGCTGGATAAGGTCCCCTGTCTCTAAGTGTCCTGTAGGCTTCTATAACTAGCATGGCATCATTTGTACCTTTTGATGATAGTCCATATTGTTTGATTAGTGCACATAAGTTGTTCAAGCTCCCAATGAACAAACAGTAAATATCATCGTACCCACAAAAATACCTACAATAACAACGACAACAATAATCGCGCTTCAATTCCAAGTGATTCAACACTAAAAACATTTTTTGTACATAGCTAAAAAAAACAAAACCAATCAGCAATGAATTCTCAAAAAAAATATTCAGTTAGGTATGAGTTACCTAATCCATTCGTTCCCATTTAGTTATCTTGTCAGGCTAATGTTTTTACATAATTCATAAGAAAAAAATAATTATTGGTATAATAAGCACCTAGCTATGAATTAGTGACCATATTCCTAGCTAATTTAATTTTTTTTAAAATAGTGATTTGGAGTTATTTTTGGTGTCTATATCAGTTCATTTAACTGATCTTCGTTTAATATTATGTAAAATTAAAAATAAAAGTACTTTGAAAATACTCATTTATATGATTCACTTTTCTTTTTTTAATTAGTATAAATGATTCATAATCCTCCGACTTTCCTCCGTCTTATGTCATGCGTCATCCTATTTAATTTACGCATCCTATTTAATTTATTTTAATCTATCTCAAAAAAAGTCATAAAAAATAATTTAATTTTAAAATTCTCGTTTAATCTTTAACAAATAATTTTCAACTATAAATTTTATATCACAAATTTCAAATATTAATAAAACAAAAATACATTCAGTATGTAGTTTATTCTATTTTGGGATCTTTGAGACGAGTGTTCCCAAGAAACAGTATCTTCCTCAAAACCTCACTTATAGGATTTTACTGGATATGTTATTGTTGTATTCAGTAATGATCTAGTCTTTCGCAAGACTTCAGGTTTACTATGTCTCAACTTCTCTGTACCCCTACTAACACAACTTGAAAGACAAAACTATGACTGCCAAATCAAGCAGTGCCACATAAAATAAAAGGAAAAAGCCATAAATTTACCTTTGTGTGTGATTTAGCAAGGAAGTGGAGTTAGGACGAACAAAAGCAAGAACAGCAGCATCTCCAAAGGTAACAGAAGAAGTGTCACAGTGATGAGCAGATAGAAATTTTTGAAGAGTTTGTTGAGGAAGTAAACATCTTTTGGATGCAGGACTATTTAACTCTTCAGGGGGATGAGCAAATGCCTTGTGAAATATAGCCAACATTGCTTCTTCTTTTTTTCTTGAATATGTGATAACAAATAACAAAAAATTGCTTAGCTAAGAGAATATATATACTATATAATTTCTTTTTATATTTTAAATATGTAGTTTTTTGTTACTATGGGTGTCAATTTTATCTTGTAGTGATAGGAGTGTTAGGGTGTGACATGATATTGATGAGGATGGATAAGGTTGCTCATATTCCTAGGATGTCTTTATCCATTTAGATTATTCTTTTTTATAAGATAAGGTTTTTAAAATGAATAATCTAAAGCATCAATAAATCAGATAGTATAAAAAGTTAATTATCAATTTTTTTAATTTTTTTTAATTTACAAGAATTTTTTAAAAAATATGACAATTTGAATACATTAATTTAGTTTCTGAGTACAAATATTAGGATTTTTAAATATTAATAGGTAACATTTAAAGCATGATACATTAAGTATAGAGATAATTCAAGAGTCAAAATTAAAATATCTAGATTATTAAATTAATGTATCGAGAGATTTTTGAAATTTTTGTAAATAAATGTGAATAATAGAAAATATGAGAAACAAAGGAGGTATAATTAGGTAATTAATTCATATTTTTTTTATATTTATTGAAAAAAAATAATTTTTGAAATATTTATTTTATTCTGAATATAAATATTTATAATTGGTAGGAAGTTATTTTTAAAAAAACAAATATTATATTAAATTAAATAATAACACATAATTAAAATAAAGAAAATAGTGTACAAAAATTCACATTATTAAATGTGCATAAATCATATCCTAATTAGTCAACAAGGATTATCAAAGAATGACAAGTACTAATTTTAAAATATTTTAAATTATATCCTTATCCATCAATAAGGATTATCAAAGAATGACAAGTACTTATTTTAAATAAGAAGTCCTTCAAATGCTCATATAAATTTTTTGATAATTTTTTAATGTACTTATTATAATCAAACTCTTATATAAAAATTGAATATTAAATATAAAATTAAGATAAGAAAATTATATCCTTATCAGTTTAGTTATTTTCTGTTCATTCCTCCAAATATTTTTTTTCTAATTATAGTTTTCGTTTTGTAAGCTTTCTAGCAGGGAGCGCGGTCAGCCGGATTATTTATCATATTTTAAATATTTTAGCGGAAATCAGTGGCGGATTTACGATTTCAACTCAGAGGGTAAGAAATATAAAAGTATAAATGTGCGAATAAATCAACAAAATATAATTTTCAAAGAAAATAGTAATACATAGTCTAGTATTATTTCATGACTTTTTTTTAAAAAATAAAGTGAAATATTAGGTTGGGTTCCCCAAAGTCAAAATTAAATAAAAAGAAATAATTAAGAGAAGCTAAATATAATGCTTTAAGTGAGTTGTGAACTATGAGCATGAGCATGAGCATGAGGGTTCGTTTAAAAATTGATCAACTGCTATGCTAGACTTTGCTTATTATTCAAGGGATTCAAATTTAATATATACGAAAATATAGAAAATTTACTTTATATCCGAACCTCCTTCCCCCACCTTAGTCCGGACCTCTCGCGGAAACAAATACGTCAGCAAGGTTGTTTTTATAAAAAAAATTTGAAAAAGTATTTTTTTAAAGTAATTAATGGTATAGTTTTTTCATAATTAGGAGATCTAGTTTAGTTATCCTCTGTAATTTTAAATTTGTATTCTTTGACTACAACTTTATTATTTTAAATATTGATAATAGTGGTGTATATTTTACAATTATTTTGAGTATTAATAATCGATGACGAAAAATACTTTAATTATGGACATTTCAACAGACCTTTTCATTTTAGATTTGCACAAAATAAAATAGATGATGTACGATCACACGAATATATATTATAACTAGACATCAGCGCCCGCGCTAATGCGGACGTAATATCTGTTATTTTTTAACTTTAACTTAAGCGATATAGATAGAATTTAGAGAGCTAATTAAAATTTTAATATGATTTTTACATGTTTTAAATTATTAATATTGTGATGGAATATATTTTTTGAAATATTTTAAGTCATTAATTATCATGATTAGTAGCATTTTTTAACACTAAAAATATGACAAACAAATTACAACAGAAGAATCATAAAAAATTGCGGATATACCCTCAGGTTGCTCAAGCAGGCATGTCGACCTGCTGCCTGCTTGAGCAACTTTAATTATCATGATTAGCAGCATATTTTAACACTAAAAATAAGATAAACAGATTACAACGGAAGAACCATAAAAAATTACGGATATACCCAAATTGCTCGACCTGCCACCTGGTTGAGCAGCTTTAATTATCATTATTAGTAGTAACTTTTTAACACTAAAAATAAGACAAATAAATTACAACGGAAGAAACATAAAAAATTACGAATGTACCCTCAAGCTGCTCAAGCACGCATGTCGCCCTGCTGCCTGCTTGAGCAGCTCAACTGCCTAGTTACGATAGCTCGTGCTAGCACGAGCCCAATATAAATTAACTTTTAGTCTCGATTTAAAATTTAAAGTTGTTAATCATTGAGACCTATAGAAAATTTTATTTCTACCTATTTTGTTTTAATTTATGTTGCACACATAAGAAAATTTAATTTCTACCTATTTTGTTCTAATTTATGTTGTACACGTAAAATTTTGAGAGCATATCAAAAATTTATTTATCAATATGAATAAACTTCTTGGTTTAATTATATTGTAATTATCATTATTAGCAACATTTTTTACCACTAAAAGTATGGCAAAAAAATTATAACGGAAGAACCATTTAAAATTACCGATGCACTTTCAAGCTACTCGAGCAGGCATGTGGAGTTGCTGCCTGCTTGAGCAGCTCACGTGGCAAGAGAAGAGGCAGTCGAGGAGCAAGCATGACCATGAGTTAGCCCAAGCTTCTCATTGTGCCTTCTTATATATAGGAATATATTTTAGTAGGTCTAGATATAAAATAACGAAAATCGAATTATCGAATCAAATCAGAATTTTTACAATAAATATTTGATATTGTATTCGGGAATAAAATATTAGAATTATGGTATTTAAGTTTGGGATTGGTATAAGATATTAGTTCCATTTGGTATTCAGTATTTTCGAAATGGCGAATTATTTACTTAATGAAGATCATTTATCTACATGTCTATCTCGCATTAGTACAAGTTCAAAGAGAAAATGAAAGACTAAACATAAATAATGCAAATATATATGTCTTTTAATTGTGTCCACTTATTTTTCTTGATGTCTTCTTATTTGTTGATTTCTATTATATCGTAACTTCACATAAAAAATAAAAATAATTGAAATAATAATGTTAACTTTGTTATACTATCATCTAGAATTTCAATTAAATATTACCGAATAATGACTGAATCAAAATTTGATTTATTAATTATCAAATTTCTACATCAAAATTCATTTCTAATATTTGATATCTATTTAGTTACTAATTATTAAATTATTAAATTTAAAATTTAAAAAGATTAAATAGAACATCGAACATCCATCTAAAATGAAACGGAGAGAATATAATTTATTTGTTATTTTTAATTGTGGAGACAATTTTATTTTTTGAGGGTCCACTTCATTTTTGTGAGGACAACTTAGCAACATATCACTTTGGTGTGTGCACACATGGTTGCCAAGTTTTGCTAATGTGGACCCTCTTTTGTATAAATCAAAGTATAGTTAGTTGAATAAGGATTCATCCTTGAGTATTAGTTGAAATTTTTTCAATTAATTATTATTTTTATTAATTAATTTATTTTATTTTTAAATTAATTATATAATTAAAAATTATTTTTAAATATTTTAAATCACAATGATCATACCTTAAAATATTCTAGTATATCTTAAAATTACATAAAAGTTCTATATACCATAATCATTAATAATTTAAAATATTTATAAAATATATACCAATTTTGATTAATTCACAAAAATGCTTAACTTTCAATTTACCTCTGACCATCAAATGAAATGTGAATAATCCGTCCTTCTCTCTTTGAGAATCCAACAGTAGATATTATCCTAGTCATGCCTCTGTTCTTTTTTTTTTCCTTAACCTTTGTTTGGCAAGCTGTTGTAAGTTTTCCACGAAGAATTCGAACCTCCGAATGACGGAACCAAAATCTTGGCTTCGCTTTCCTTCCTTATTTTTTTTTCTTGGCTTGAAATTCGCTCGCTTATCCAGAATGAGCTATCGAGTTAGAGTACAGGAAAGAAGCACCAAATTCTTTATTGTCTTGAAACTCTGCTTTGAAGACAAAATAAGATTTCAATGATTCCGTCTTCTATTAATTATTTATTTATTCAAATTCAATTCCAACAAAAAATAAAAAAATCTTAAATAGTCTACTTAACTTCATGGTATACTCATGGATTAACTAGTTCTTATTTTGAAGGCTGCAATTTTTTAACTATTGCGATTTCTACTCCTGCTAATAGTTTAGCACATTCATAATTGTTACTATATATATTATCTAATAATAATATAAAAAATATTATAAATTATAATAATGATTGAATTTCAATATGAATAATAAATATGGGAAAAAAAAAGAATTGGGGTATAAGGACCACTTGATATGTGAGGGCAACAAATCATGGTTCAGCCCCAGCCCCAGCCAACAAGTTTTTCCAAATCTGTGGCTGATTATCACAATCTAGGGGATGATACAATACTAAATTTTGATGGGCTAATTTTAATCCTTAAAATAATAATTGATGATAATAAAATACTTTGATGTTTCAAAATTTTATTTTTATATTATAATAATATGATAAATTGACAATTTAAATTAATTTGCTCAATTTTTACCTACTATAGAAACATAGTTTGACCTTATTAAAAAATATTTCAATTATATTATACTAATAATTTGCATGCGTAGAGATAACCAAAAGTAAGCACAATCAATTTTTTTTTTTATTCAAAGTAAGGTGTGAATTAAGAATTGAAAATTGAGAAATTAGAGTCGTTTCTATTCAAAATTGAAAAGAAAATAAAGAGTCGTTTCTCCCTCGTTAGTAAATTAGAGGAAAAGTTTTGTCATTATGAATGTGTTTGGTATGGAGGAAAACATTTTTTGCAAAATATTTTCCAATTTTTTCATGTTTGATTGGCTTAACTATTTTGGAAAATGTTTTCTAAATCAACTTATTTTCCTCGGAAAATGACTTCCTTCCAAAAATTAAGAAAAACATTTTTTAAAACTCTCATTTAATCTCAAATTAATTTTTTCTATCCCATCCCTACCATGACCCCCTTCCCTAAGAAAAAAAATCAAAATTTTAATATTTTTATTTTTTTTCTCTCACCCGTTGTCCCCTCCCCCCACCCTCTAGATTGCAAAAATAAAATTAAAATTTATTTTTGAGAAATATTTCAAATTTTAAAAAATTTATGTATTTATTTATCCCATCCGTACATCTATCACCTACCAAACAACCCTCCCCCCTTCCGCTCCCCTCAACCCCAAAACAAAACTCTTATAAGCTGCCCACCCTGACTCCATCCTCCCCCCCCCCCCCCACCACCACCACACACAAAAAAAAAATAAAAAATTATTCTTTTGAAAAAATTAAATTTAAAAAATTTTAATTTTTCACTCCACCATCTCCCCGCAGCCCCTACTTCCACTCCCCCTAAAAAAAATTTAAATATTTATTTTTAAAAAATATTTTAAATTATGAAGTTTTTTTAATGATAGAAACTATTTTCCTAAAAAATATTTTCTACTCTAATTAACAAAAAACAAAGTTAAATATTGGGATGGGTTCCCTAAAGTCGAAATTAAAAGGAATAACTAAGAGAAGCTAAAAAGAATGCTTTAAGTGAAATGTGAACTTTGAGCATGAGGGTTCATTTAAAAGGAGACATACCATTATGCTAGATTTTGTTTATTGTTCAAGGGGTTCAAATTTAATATATATATACAAAAATATAAAAAAATTACTTTATATATACGATGTAATTTTTTGCCGCGGAGGTCCGAATGAACCCCTTTCCCCACCCTAGGTCCACCTCTGGCGGAAACAGATACGTCAGAAAGGTTATTTTTATAAAAAAAATTTAAAAAAAGTATTTTCAACAGAGAAAAAGTTTAAGAAAAATTATTATAACTGTGGTAAATTTGGATATAGGTTTGTCAATTGTTATGCTCCCAAAAAAGAGAAAAAGAAGGGCCAAGCAAATATAACAAAGACAAAAGAGAAAGTGGACAACCTATGTGTCATGCTTTCAAAATGCAACTTGGTTGAAAATCCAAGAGATTGGTGAATAGATTTTGATGCTACTCAACATGTTTGCACTAATAAGAAATTATTCATGCCTTATTTTGCATCTGAATCTAATTAGACTATGTTTTGACAAATATTGCATCTGCTAAGATTGAAGAAACAGGCAAGATTAGCTTGAAGATGACTTCAGGAAAGATAGTAACTTTGAACAAGGTTTTTCATGTGAAAGAACTTAGTCTCCACGGTATTCTTTGTCAAGAACAGATTTAAATCTTTTTGTATCTGATAAGGTTGTAATTAGTAAAAATGATATGTATTGTAGGAAAATGTTACCTCAGTGAGGATTTTTCAAGCTTAATGTAATTGTTGTTGATAAGAATAAAAGTTTAGCTTCTTCTTATTTGCTTGAGTCAAACAATTTCTGGCATGCACGTTTGGGACATGTTAATTATAAAACTTTGCGAAAAATAATCAACTTAGAAGTATTGTCGAAGTTTGAAAATAATAACTTAAAAATGTTAAGTGTGTGTGGAAGGTAAGTATGTGAAGCATCCTTATAAGTCAATTGAAAGGAATTCAAATTCTTTAGACTTAATCCATGTAGATATATGTGACATGAAATCAACACCAACGCATGGTGAAAAAAGTGTTTTATAACATTCATTGATGATATCATTTGATATTGCTACGTTTGTCTACTTAATAGCAAAGATGAAGCACTCGATGCCTTCAAGTAATACTTACAGACAAATCAAAATGATTAGACGTGATAGAAATAATGAATATGAATCTTCTTTTAAGGAAATATGCCTAAAATATAAAATTATTTATTAAACAACTGCCCAATACAGTCCACAATCCAATGGGATTGCTGAAAGAGAGAATACAACTTTAAAGGAGATGATGAATGTGTTGTTATTAAGTTTGGGTTTACCAATGAACTTATAGGGAAGGCTATCCTTACGGCTAGTCGAATGCTGAACAGAGTAATCTCATAATAAGATAAAGTTTATTCGCTGTTTTTGAAAATTTTTTGGCTCAAATATATCAGCCCCCAAAAAGAAAAGAAAACTAGTAGATATAGGATAACAACTAAAATAAAAAGCAATGACAATTTTATAAATAAAAATAGAAGTAGCGAAATAAATAACGAACAATAACAACACAATATGTAAAAACTCAACTAATCCTACTAACCTACTATATCACAAGGCAAGACAATGCAACATCCTGCCCCTACTAACCTATTAACCTTCTACACTAAAACGCGACTTCATTCCTTTCTATCTAAGGTCATGTCCTCAATGATATGAAGTTGCACATAACCTGTCTAATCACCTCTCTCTCATACTTTTTTTGTCTACCTCTACCCTCCAGTAGCGGAGGGACACTGGATAAACCCTCTTCAATGAACATTATACTATTTATATATGGTAAAAATAATTTTTTTATGTATATATTAATAGATGTTGAACCCCCTTCGCTTAGTTCATGTGTCTATTTCTTAAAATTTTGAACCCACTTAACAAATCTTGACTCCGCCACTGTACCCCTCTCTGTAACTCGTAGATCCAACCTCTTGCACCTCCTAACAGGAGCATCAACACTCCTTCTCTGCATATATCTAAATCATCTCAGTCACATTTTTCTCTGTCAAATATATATTACTTATAAATTACATTAATTAAGAGCATTATATATCACAATAATTAACAATTCAAAATATTTTTAAAAATATATTAAAAATTTAGTTGACTCCCTAAGTTTCACATGTGCAATACAATTTGGGACAAAATGAATATATAACATATATTCTTTTAAAATTATATTAAAAATATGATAAATCACAATAATTAATAATTTAAAATATATAAAAATTTAATTAATTCTTTTAATTTTATCAACACTATATAAATTAATATAAATAAAAAAGATAAATGTCAAAAACACACCTGAACTATCCGTTTTTTTTGAGTTTCATAGTTAAACTATGATTTATTAATTTGAGAAAAATATTTCACCTTGACAAAAAATAAATAAATTAAAGTATTAGTTACAATTAAATATTAAAATATTATTATTTCAAAAAAATATTATAAAATATAATACAAAATATTTTACTTACCCCATCCTACCACTTCCTCTCACCGTACCCCCCCCCCTAACCCCCCACCGCGGGGATTGTTGGGGGTTGGGAGAAACGTTGGGATATGTGGGTGGTGGAGTAGCTGAAAAAAAATATTTTAAATTTAATTTTACAAAAATTAATACTTTTTTGAAAGAATGTTTATATTTTAATCTTTTACTTTTAACTAAAATTAATATTTTATTTAATTTTTGTCAATGTAGTATGTTATTTGACAAAGTTTTCTCCAATAAAAGAAAGAGTGTATTACAATACCAATTAGGTATGTTTCTCAAACTAATAAGTGAGCATGAAACTCGCCCTCTCAATAGTTTAAATATGAAACTTAAAAAACAAAAATACAAATATATTTTTGATAATTATCTCTAAATAAAATATATATTAGACCCATGATTGCACTAACTTTGTGGAGTCGGTGGATAGAAAAAGAGAATCTTCAATATAATAAAATAACATGGGCCAAAATTCAAGAGAGAGTAATAATTATTTATTATAATAAGGGAAATAGTAGCAATATTCTTTTCTTTATTTTTTGTATTAACTTGGGCCATTGGCCCTTTTATTAGAGAATAAAAGGGTACTTCACTAACAATAATTATAAAAAAAATAAATTTCATTGTATAGCCATATAAAGTTAGTGTATATTTGAGTATCATAATATATATTTAGTATATAGTTTATGTATAAGTAACATACGTTGTATAGTAATATATACTTTCTATAATTTTTAACAAACTCTATTATATAGTCATGTCTAGTTCCGCTGATTTGGGACTATTTTTTTTTTATATAAATAAAACATGATATATGAAATTTCCCTGAATAAAAAACAATAACTATACAAAATGATCTAATTATAAAGCTAGTTATCAAAAATGAATGCAACTCAAATTATTTTTTAATTTTTTTTTAGCACATGACGTTAGTATAACCATTTGTGATATTCTATCGGTATATCAAAGCTATAACGACATCATATATGATTGAGTTTAATCCTCTGTGGTACTCTGTTAGTATATTGATATCATATAGGATTAGACTTTTTTTTAAGAAATAAATAAAAAATAATTAAAAAGAAAACATTAAAATCTCAAATTTTATTTATTAGAGTCACAATCTTATTTATTAAAATTTAAACTTTAATGATATCTATATACTCTGATGATATCAAACAATAAATTGAACAATCTTTTCACCAAAACACTATCCACTCCTCCTTGATGCTATTAGAGTACTTATGCTCTAATGATATTATCAAATCGTATTGAACAATCATTTTATTGAAGTACTACATGTACTTTCTTGATACCCATAAGAACTTGTATACTTCAATGATATCTAAAAGTAATTGATTAGTGTTTTTTATTGAAGCACCGTTTCTTCATCTTTAATACCATCCGCATATATACATATATTGAGTAATATTTTTACTGAAACACTTTGATATCATCAACGTATATATATATTCTTATACGATTGAATGCGAAAAAAACATTAATTATATATGAAGTATAAAAATAAGAAAATAATTAAGTGTTATTTTCTAATAAAAAAGGGACACCATAACTACTCTGTTAGTGGCGGCTAACGTCAAGATTGACTAGTGTTCAACTAGTGATGTAGGAGCCTACGTCATTCATCTTTTTTGGACCCTTTGTTTTATTTACTTATATATTGAAGGCTTGGGGCATCTAATATAATTTGTGAAACAGTAAAATAATGGAGATACAAGAGGATATTGTAATTGTGGGTGCTGGCATAGCTGGTCTTGCTACTTCTTTGGCACTTCACAGGTAATAATTACAGTATATAGAGCAAAATGAAAAAACTTTACTATATCTTTCGTGAGGTAGTGGTAAGTTCTGCGCACATTTAGCCCTTTTTAGACTCCACTGGTGGGATTCCACGGGATATGTTGTTGTATCTTCTATAATTTCTCATACGTTCAATAAGTCGTTTTTTAGAAAATGATTATTCTAAGATAATAGTTATTAGTTGATTGACGGTTTGAGAAATCAACTCGATCATTCACCTAGATAGAAATAGCAAGTTATAATATCAGAAAGTCACAAAAAATGATTTTCTGGGATAATAATTATTAGTTGAGTGACTGTTTGAGAAATCAGATTGACTTATTCACTTATTTAGCTAGAAATTTGCATATGTAAAGGCGCGGTGTTGTAATATGTATGTAGGTTGGGGCTGCGGAGTATTGTGTTGGAATCGGCAGATTCATTGCGAGCTACTGGATTTGCATTGGCATTGTGGACTAATGCCTGGAGAGCTTTGGATGCTTTGGGCATTGGAGACTCTCTTAGAAAACGTTCCTTATCCATTACTGGGTAATCTGTCTCATCTATTTCAATTTGTTTGTCTAATTTTGATTTGACGTGAAGTTTAAGAAAGTAAAAAAAAGCCTTTAGCATTGGTCCCCTTAGTTGATTTTCAAAAAGCATTGTATTTCTGTGTCTAATTCTTTTAATCAACAAATTTGCTGCAGGTTTAGAAGTTTCTCAGCGGAGTCAGGTGCACCTATCAAGGAGGTATCATTTGTTGAGAATAACTGGTAAGCGTCATCTGATCCACTGAAAGATTTGTTTGTGTTATTGTGTATGTGGTTGTTCAATCAATCTCTTATTAGTTGGGGTCGGTTATATTAGTCCGTTTATCTATACATCTCTATGTATGTTCAGTTAATTCGAACATAGACATACAAATATCTAACTATCATATAAAGACTCCTCACGGATGGTGAAATAATGTAAGTATAGTAAGCACAAACGATGTATTTAACCTCCGGTTCTCTCAACATCGATCTTTGTAGATAACAATCACATTTGTCGCAAAGTACTTTTTAGTATGAGTAGCATATTCAGAGGATGCTGCATACTGAATTTTCTGAATTGTTCAATAGTACTGAGGTGACGTGGTTTTATTGTCCGAATTCCTCTGATTTCAACAATGAAATTAAGTTCATCTTGAACAACGCGGTTGAATGTGCCTTCTTTCCAACTATTGAATGGACTGATTTGTCACTAGTCATCTAAGAACAGTTATATTACATTGCAGTGTGGAGTATGAAAGTCGTTGCGTGAGAAGAAAAGATCTGTTGGAGACATTAGCAAATGAACTGCCTCAAGGCGCGATTAGATATTCTTCCAAGGTTGATTCCATCGAAGAATCTGGACCAGTGAAATTGGTACATCTTGCAGATGGTTCCACTATTAGAACCAAGGTAAATCTTTCTCTGAACTCCTTAACTTGGGATCCCAATTATTGGAACTTCAAATATAAGGTTAATGATGAAAAATACTCCTGAAATATCACGTTCTTGCGAGTTTTCTACCTGAACTATCACGTGTTTACTTTTTCTACCTAAGCATCACCCAATTATTTATCAAAAACACACCCTAATTATTAGTTGTTCCCTTTGAACAATTGTGATACTTTGTGTAGGAAAAGGGAACAATGGATAGTTGAGGTGTTTTTTCATAAATGGTTGGAAATATTTTAGTAGGAAAAGTAAACAACTGATAGTTCAGATAGGAAATTCATATGATAATTCATTTGTGTTTTTGACCTTTATCTCAATTCCTTATGTTAGTTTGATATGACTAACTTTGATAAGCTTAAATATAATAAAGGCCTTAATTGGGTGTGACGGAGTCAATTCTGTGGTGGCAAACTGGCTTGGTCTTCAGAAACCTGTCTATTCTGGGCGCTCTGCAATTAGAGGCTTTGTTGAGTATCCAGACAAACATGGTTATCAGCCTAAGTTTCACGCGTATTTTGGAGGTGGAGTTCGGTTTGGCTTTCTTCCTAGTGATGAGAAGAGTTTGTATTGGTTTTGCACATTCACACCATCTGTAGTACACTGTAAGCCAAGCTCCTACATACTGTTGTTTTTACAATTTACTTTTTGAAGTGTATTTTTGTTGGCTAGAGAGATTACATCTCTAAAGGGGAACCTTGACGTAACTGGTAAAGTTGCTGTCATATGATCTGAAGGTCATGAGTTCAAGTTGTGGAAATAGCCCTTGCAGAAATGCAGGGTATGCTGCATACAACGGACTCCTGTGTGGTCCAGTCCTTCCTCAAATCCTGTGCATAGCAGGGTCTTAGTGCATCGAGCTTCCCAAATAGCTTACACATTTCTAGTTACAATTTATCAGTCTAGTCATGTTTAGTTGTTCGTTTTAATTGGATTGCAGTTGATGGAAATGCAGAGCAAGATCCAATGAAATTAAAGCAATTCGTGTTGAGCAAGGCAAGTACTGTGTCTAAAGAACTATCCACCGTTATAGAGAGAACTACGCTCGACTGTATATCTTGTGCTCAGCTGAAATTGAGATTGCCATGGAATGTTTTGTTTGGGAATATTTTGAGGAATAATGTTTGCGTGGTAGGTGATGCACTTCATCCCATGACACCTGATCTTGGTCAAGGTGGGTGTTCTGCTTTAGAGGACAGTGTTGTTATCGCGAACTGCCTCGGAGAAGCCTTGATAAAACCAAAAACAGAACAAGAAGATGATAAATTTATGAATATCAGAAAAGGACTTGAGAAGTATGCTAGAGAGAGAAGATGGAGAAGTTTTACATTTATCAGTGCTGCTTATTTATCTGGTTTCATACAAGAGAGTAATAACAAGGCAATCAGTTTCTTAAGACAACATTTTTTGGCTGGTGTCACTATATCCGTTACACTAAGAATTGCTAACTTCGATTGTGGAAGACTAACTATTTCTTAGTAGCTCATTTCGTTGTCTATTTAAGCTTTTATGTTATTAGCAAGTATTCGATTCTCCACCTTGTAATCGCCTCCTGCTCTCCCCTATTTCCCCTTCCCGTACTTCCAGTTTGCCCTTTTCTGTAGAAGGCACATTCCCTTGAACCTCAATGGTAGTAATAAACATGCTTAGCTTGATTCACTCTCTAGGTTTTTGATGTTGTGATCCCCCATTCTTCTGATTGGTTCAATTACTTGAGAATTCCACACTGTATTATTCTTCTGCTACACACTCAAAGTAGATGTAGGAGGAAATGGAGGAGTTAAATCCTGTTGTTAATTATTGTTCTTCTTTTTTTCTAACTTGACTTAGTCGAATAATTGTTTCTCTCATCGGAAGTTTGTTAGAAGTTCTACAGAAAATTTATCTGTAGCGTGTTTGTTATGTAACTGGAACAAGTCACATCGTCTTGCATAACACACTGCACTGCTAGTCGATGACCTCAAAACAAACACAGCATTTAGAGAAAATTAGGACATATGTAAGGTGTATTATTTTGCTAAGTCTTCTCCATACTCTAGAACGTCTTGTGGAGCTCGACAAAATATGAGTAATAAGTCGTTAGAAGTGCCTAGTACTCATCCATGGACCACAAGTTCTGTAGTTCCTGATGCCAAAGTAGTATTATTTTCTCTCAATTTATGCCAAAGTATTGTATAATTGTCACTAGCAACCAAGACTTGAAAGACTTGGAGTCTTTCTGGAAATTGACTCAACACTATGGACTATTTTTTTGCAACCAAAATATACTTTGCAAGTATCCCATTTTATTTGTCTGGATGTTTATCTTTTGCTTTCTCAAGTCTGTATCTCACAGTCCCATATACAAGTCAATTTCCATCCTGGTTCCTCCTCTGTAAAACATTTAAACTTGAAATAGACATGTACAGTACACAACTACAAATATGGGCAAGAGGGGGTTGTTCAGGTGGTAGCACCCTTCACCTCCAGCCTTAAATTTATGGGTTCGAGTGACCAACAACTGTAAGATACCATTTTTCATGTTATTACTTTATTTTTCTTTAACGTTATGCATAAAATGGGAACATTGAATTGTCAGTGTTTCGAAAATTTTGATGGAATCTTCCTGGTTTAATTTTCTTCTTTGAAAAGTCATGTGGAAAACTACATCATATCCTTGTCCATGGACCACTAGTTTTGTAGATATTTTTTTTCAGTAGCGTGCGTTACGCATGTTTCAATCTCTAACACTAATATTTACATAAGTTAGGAATTCGAATAACTGTATATAGATGTGTGTTATGATAACTGTTTTTGTAGGATTTGTTATTTGCTGAAGACGAACAAACCAAAAAACATGGTACGTCTTTTGTTCTTTTATTCACTTGTCTGTTTTGTGTTGCTAAGTGAAAGTTTTTCGTCTTCCTCTGTGCCTCATCTTTGCTATCCCAGTGAAGCTTTTGCTTTGATTCAGTTCAAACAAACCTTTGAAGTTATATCCGACAAGAACTTTAATTTTGAAGTTACTTCTTTCCCAAAAACATTATCTTGGAATGAGAGTATGGATTGCTGCAGTTGGGATGGAGTCACATGTGACATGTTAACTAATCATGTGATCGACCTGGACCTTAGTTGCAGTCTGCTTAATGGAACTATTCATCCCAACAGCAGCCTCTTTCAACTTCATCATCTTCAGACGTTAAACCTTGCTTACAATGACTTCCGTTTGTCGTCAATCCCAAATGACATTGGCCGGTTGAGGAATTTGAGGAATCTCAACCTCTCTGAGTCTCACTTTGATGGTAACATCCCAACAGAAATCTCATACCTCTCTAATTTGGTTTCACTTGATCTTTCTGATAATGGATGTGAACTTGATCAGAAAACATTTGAAACACTGCTTCAAAACTTCACAAATTTGGAGGTAGTTTCTCTCTCTTTTGTTAACATTTCATCTCCGACACCTATGAATTTGTCTTCCTCCTTAAGGTACATCGATCTTCAATCAACCAATTTGCAAGGTGTTCTCACAGAGAGATTCTTACTTCTGCCAAATTTGGAAACTCTCATATTGGATTACAATGATCTTCTCAAAGGAGGTTTTCCAAAGCTCCACCAGAGCAACAGTCTGTTGGAGTTGAGTATTGCAAACACAGGCATCTCCGGTGAGCTGCCTGATTGGATTGGCACCTTGAGTTCCTTGAATTACTTGAACCTCCATGGATGTGAGTTTTCTGGTCGCATTCCTGATTCCATTGGAAACCTTACACAAATTAGGCAGTTAGATTTAGGTGATAATCATTTCACGGGCCATATTCCTTCAACAATCTCTAAACTGAAGAAGCTCACACGTTTAGATCTTTCGTCCAACTCCTTTGGAGGTGAAATTCTCAATGTTTTCTCTAACTTCCAAGAGCTAGGTGAACTGTATCTTTCTAATAACAGCTTCATCGGTCCGTTTCCCTCTTCAATCTTAAACTTGACATATCTTCAAAGGTTAGACTTGTCGAGTAATTCCCTATCTGGTCCACTGCCTAGCAATGCCAGCATGCTTCCACAGCTATTCGACCTAAAGTTGTCTTACAACTCACTGAATGGCACAATACCCTCTTGGGTTTTTAATCTTCCTGATTTGGCACTCCATCATAATCAATTCAGTAGAGTATCCGATGAGCTCAAAACGAATCAAGCATTAGAATTTCTGGACTTAAGCCATAATCAACTCACCGGTCCTTTTCCACAATCACTTGCAAATCTCATTAGCCTAATCTCCCTTGACCTTTCATCAAATAATTACCGGTGACACGGGAATGGAAGTCTTTACGACTATGCAAAGACTTGATTCACTTTATCTTTCATACAATCCTCTATCATGGAGGATCAATATCAACGCTAGCAAAATCACCTTTCCTAGCGTAAGCTTTTTGCTCTTATCATCTTGTGAACTGGAGGATTTTCCACATTTCTTGAGAAATTTCAGATCTTAGATCTTTCTAACAATAAGATTCATGGTCTGGTCCCTAATTGGTTTAGCGCCATGACGTGGGACTACTTGTTGTTCCTAAACCTTTCTCACAATTCACTTACAGGACACATGGAACAACTCCCTTACCATAACGTACTGTATCTAGATCTTAAATCTAATCTCCTTCAGGGTCCGCTACCTTCATCCATTTGTAACAGCAGCCTTCTCTTGCTGGATTTATCACACAACTACTTCAATGACTCGATCCCAAGTTGTTTGGGTAGCATGGCTGAGCTAGAGGTGCTTGACTTAAGAGAGAACAATTTCAGTGGGAGTCTTCCACCCTTATGTACTCGAAGCACTTCATTGACGACCATTGTCTTGAATGGTAATCATTTTGAAGGACCTGTACCTGTGTCATTGCTCAACTGTACTGGCTTAGAAGTTCTTGATTTGGGGAGTAATGGAATTGCTGACACATTTCCAGCTTGGTTAGGAACTCTTCAACACCTGCAGGTCCTTGTATTAAAGTCAAACAAGTTCCATGGACCCATAAGTTCTTGCCAAACTAAGTTTTGCTTTCCCAAGTTGCGGATATTCGACCTTTCTCATAACGGATCAGAGGGTCACTCGCTGCAGAAGTTTTTGGAAACTTCAGAGCAATGACCAGATTGGATGGTGCAGATGAAGGAGAGATTAAATATATGGGAAGTGATATTTTTTCGTCAATGAACATGGGATATGAGGACTCAGTGAGGTTGGTGATCAAAGGTCAGTATATTGAGCTAGAAAGAATCAGCACAATCATGACAAGCATAGATCTCTCAAGCAACCATTTTGAAGGTGTGATTCCGAAAGCACTAATGGATCTTAACTCGCTTTGGCTACTCAATTTATCCCATAACAATCTCACAGGTGATATACCAATGGAAATGGGGAAATTGAATATGCTTGAAGCGTTAGATCTATCATGGAATCGGCTCACTGGAAATATCCCACAGGACTTGACAAGGCTAACATTTCTGGAGGTGTTAAACCTCTCTCAGAATGTTCTTGTCGGACCAATTCCTCAAGGTCGACAATTCAACACATTTGAAAATGACTCGTATGGTGGAAACCTTGATTTATGTGGCCCCCCTTTATCAAAGAAATGTGGAACAAGTGATCCATCACAAGTTCCTCAACCATTGGAGGAGGAAGAAGAAGAAGACGAGTCATATTTTTTCAGTGGATTTACGTGGGAATCAGTGGTCATAGGTTACAGTTTTGGACTAGTCGTTGGAACTGTCATGTGGAGCCTCATGTTTAAAGTTGGTAAGCCAAAATGGTTTGTGGAATTTTTTGAAGGAATCATTCCTCATGAAAGGAGAAGGCCAAAGAAGAGAGTTCAGAGACGACGGACTTGATGGAAATTGAAGGTTCCAACTTGTCTTTGTTTTTATATTTTGTGGACTAACTAGTGAACTCTTTCTGGTCCTGTTTTTAATTTTCTGTTTGTTGTATGTATATGATTGATAGCAACATAATTATATTTGTGTTATTTTAGTATCTGTGGTTATATTAGTCAAGTTATGCTGGTCTGTTTCTGTTTCAAGTTGACAGGAATGATCTACACAGCCATTCATTAGCTATGTTATTTCGCCGCTTCAAAAATGTCAAGGGATATCTGTTGGATTCCACAAAACTAGTGCATTTTTTAAGGATCCAAAAAGGTATGACATCATTATAAAGAGTCCGAGTAACATAGTTCGTTAATTTTTGTGAAAATTGATGTAGAAGAGTACTCAAAACGACTGAAGTGGCTAATAATTTTGTGGCACTCCATCTTTCAAGTCATAAAACAGCCTTAAAATGTTTTGTAGCTCAGTTTCAACTTCCACAGTCAGAAAGGTTGAGATGCCTTAAATTCCTCAAGAGAGTAATGCCAATTGGAACAATGCTTTGGATGATACATTTCTAGCCTGGCTAGGAACTCTTCAAGTGCAACAGGTCCTTATATTAAGGTTGAACAAGCTCTATGGACCTAGGCTAACATTTCTGGAAAAGTTAAAACCTCTCTCAGAATGTTCTCGTCGGACCAATTCCTCATGGTCCACGATTTAACACATTTGAAAATGACTCACTTGATTTATGTAGTAGATAGCTTTTACTGAAAACATGCATCTTGTCGGAGGCAGATGCAAGATTTTAAGTTTATGGGTTCTGAACCATAACTCTTCTTGTTTATCTACAAAATATTCTCCACATCACAAATTTTAAGGTTTATTTCGTTTAAATTCTAAGGTAGTTAATGATTGTTGTGATTAATATATGATTATAAGGAGAAATTGTTTTATGACTTTTTTATAAGAAATTTTATTTTTACACATAGAAGATTTAAAAAGAGTATTCCTTGTACTTATGGATATTACTATTCATGTTAAACTCTAGGTCCCCTATTATATGATGACCATGATACCAATGCAAATATAATGAACTAATAGTTCATAAATTTAGCAAGTGGTAAAATGCCATCAAATTTAATACAATATTAGTCCTGATTGGAAAGATTCAAATGAAAATGCCATTCTAATGTTATAGCTAAATGCTTTGAATGGAATGAGATATTGGAATACAGTTTTATTTTCGCTTCAAGTATTCTGTTTTGGTTCTACTCAATTTAAATTCTTTGGACTCAGAGTTTGTATTCAACCTATCATTAACTCTTTTGGTCCTCTCACTATTCTAACTTGAGTCTTGGCTCCATCATACATGTTCTTTATTATATTGTTCTAATATATACCACGAGGAAACCTTTAGCCTCGAGACATCTCCAGAGAACATCCTTCGGCACTTTGTCATAAGCCTTCTCAAGATCAATGAACATCATATAAATGTCCCTCTTTCTTTCCCTGTATTTTTCCACCAATCTTTGCATGAATCCAAATTGATTATCTGAAATGGATACTACTTTTCTTACCTTCATCTCCACCACCCTCTCCCAGACCTTCGTAGTACGGCTTACCAATTTGATACATCTGTAATTCTTCCAGTTTTGAATATCACCCTTGTTCTTGTACAATGGAACC
Source organism: Solanum rostratum (assembly GCA_029948455.1). Taxonomy (NCBI): domain Eukaryota; kingdom Viridiplantae; phylum Streptophyta; class Magnoliopsida; order Solanales; family Solanaceae; genus Solanum; species Solanum rostratum. The sequence goes on from CM057046.1 coordinate 77,639,824, forward strand.
TTATTCTCCACTTCCATTTGTCGGGTATCTAAGCTATCTTCAAATAACAATAAAGAAACCTAGGCAACCCCTCAATCCATGCTTTATCAGTGCCCTTCCAAAGTTCCACCGAATCGCATCAGGTGTGGTCGCTCTCATCCTACTCATCCTACTAATAGCACATCTAACCTCCTCAACCCTAAAACACCTGTCGTACCTAAAATCTCAAAGTCTATCAGAATGGGCCAAATCACCCAACTCAAATAGTCGAAACCCTTTTTCAAGAATGCTAGGAAAAGTCTTAAACTTTTTTAACCAAGATCTTGAGCCCTTGTTGCTCTGGTACCATAAAAGTTAACGGGACTTCTTGTTTTATGATCTCAAAATTACACATATACACAAACACATACACACTAGCAATAAGCATCATCAAAGATAAAAAAAAATTCTACAAATCTCTTATATATATGATTCTATAGATCTCTCTTATCTACCTCGATCACATTTGAGAATCAAATCCGATATTACTATTGTTGACTCACATCTGACGTGTCTCTTTTGACATATGTCATCTTCTAACTCGTCCATCTGTCGAGTCCGGATTTCACCCCATGCACAAAACTATTACGGCTAGTGAGCTATTTTTGTTTTTCCACCTTTATATATTAGTCCTGATTAATGAAAATGTCATTTCCCAACACCAATCATATCATCTTTTCATCAACATTATCATCATCTCTTGTCTATTTTGTAATTAAATTTGGTATATTAACTGCAAATATTAAAAAGTTGATAAGGCCTTGTAATTTCATAGAAATTTTTGTATAGTTATGTGAATCACCCTTTTGTAATCAAACTAAAAACGGATAGAAAATAATAATGTTTTCGTATATCGTTTGAATTTAAATTATTTATGTGATTAAATTTATTTATGTGATTACATTATTGAGTTTAATCAACTTCACATATAATTGGTGGATTTGAGATCACTCTAATCCACTTATAAACTGATTATTGTTTAATTAGAAAACAATATAATTGGTGATCTTCAAATGAAAACGTCATTCTAATAATGTTATAACTAAATGCTTTGAATATTGAATGAGATGTTGGGACACTGTTTTATTTTAGTCCACTCAAATTAGTTCATCAAATCATGAAATAGTAGTGTTAAAAGTTGACTACCTCTAAGTGTTGTTAACTTATTACAGCTTCTTTCTACTCTAACTGTCATTATTCTTTGATTAAATTTGTTGTTAAGGAATTATAAGACGAAACCCTTGATTCAATCTCTAATTAGTTATTCCTTTCAACATGTATAATAATTTATAAACAAACTAAAACAAGAGGATAAAAGAAATTAATGTTTCCATATATTGTTTAATTTATTTATGTGATTACATTATTGAGTTTAATTAACTTCACATATAATTGATGGATATAAGATCACTCCTATCCACTTATAAGTTGATTATTGTTTAATTAGAAAAACAATATATTGGTGATCTTCATGCATGCCTTCACTTAATTGATAGAATGAGCCAAAGCAGTCATGATATGAGCTTGGTCAGTAATAATTTGTGTAGTTGAAGGGTTTTGTCCCAAAACAATGCAATAACCATCATCATAATTCTCCATCCCATGTGCCATGAGTTGCCATACTAAGCTTCCTGCCATGGTTCCACCTTCTTTTGCCAAATTGTACACATTTCTATACACACTACTCATGAATCTATCTCTTGATCCTTCACCTCTAATGGACTTTCCAAATTCAGCAAGCACTAGAGGTTTCTTTAGTATGTTTCTTGCATCTTCCCAATGACTTGTTATCCACCTTTCCATCCACACCAATTGGGCATCATCACTTTGTCCAGACACCCTACAACAATATAATAAGCTTTGGTAATTCAAACATATTATGATGGAATTTGTGAGTAGAGGTAAAAATTACCATTGGTCAGTGTATGCATGGATAGTGGCAAAATCAATCTCATTGATGAGATGGTTACTGATGAAATCTGTTCCAACTTGATAACCAGGATTAACCGACTTCCTTTCAGGAATTGAATCACCATAAAATCCCTCCATTCCAACCTCCAACAAGTGTTTGTTGTCTAGCGACTTCACAAAACTTGCCATTTCTTGAACCCAAGCCTGAAACGATATTAGTCAATACGTCAATAGTAAATATTTGGAAATATTGAATAAAAAAGAACCACTTGGATTATTGGGGCTCACATTAACAGTTTTTCCAGAATAGTCAGCTTGGTCGCGTGGCTCATTCATAAGTTCCCATGCCATAATTGTTGGATCATCTTTATAAGCAACTCTAGTAATGCTATTCAACCTTGTAACTACTTTCTGTATAGTATAATTTCAAAAAATTATTAACCACCATATATACTAGGTACTGATCATAATATAGAAAAGTCAACTATATTTTAAGGGGATCTGAATAAAACGTCTCAAGTTTAGGTGACCTCATACCTCAATGTGATTCTTGAGGTATTTTTTGAGCATAGGATGAGTGTAGAACTCGTCATCGTTACTAATCTGAGCTCCTGCATTTCGCGCCCACCAAACATACTGAGCTTTTCCTCCAAAGTCATTCCATTGGTTTACAAAGCTCAATATCAAGCGAACACCATATTTCTTAGCTTCCGAGATCACAAAATCCAATCCCTAAATACACAACTATATTAAAAACAAGTATCTAATAAAGGACACATGTATTCCAACACGATAATATAAATCTGTACCTGAAAAACACGTTCATCATAAACTCCAGGTGATATTTGTAATGCTCTATCACCTCTATCACTGAAAGCCCAGGTACGACAAACAGAAAGGCCAGCAGCAGAAGCGTCTTTAAGAACTTCAGTGACTTTATACCTCTCAGACGGCTCAGCAGCAACATGCATCAACCAATAAGAGTTGAAACCATTGAATAGAAAAGGGGATCCATTGAGCTCAAAACGGGAATCCTTAACTCCTATAAACCTGGAATTCGCTTCACATGCCATAGCTACCAACAACAGAAAAAGCCCAGAAATGCAACTACTTATAAAAGACATTAATGTATGAGACAGACTATATGTCTTCACCTTTTATAGTGAGTTGTAGATAAGGAAATTTACTAAAAATAGCAAGACTTGCAAGAACTAAAAGACTTTGCTAGTGGATATAATTGGATATTGAGATTTGGTGAAAATATTTTATTTTAAAAAAAGTATCATGAGATGTTGATAGTAGAATTAGGGCAGTTATTTGGTTAAGATAGAAAGACAAGTCTGTTGAAAGAATTATATGGGGAAAATGAAAAAGAAAATATAGAAACGTGTACTCAAGTAAAGGAAGTTTGAAAAGGAAAAATTACAATAATATGCAATTAAGAGTAGAAATTACACTTTTTTTTATTTATCAAAATAACAAAAAAATTATCAAAGATGTCCTTTTCTTGACAAAACATTAATTTTTCTGATTTTTTTTTTACGAAATAATGGTATTTTCCAATGGGTATTAACCAGTCATTAAATTTAGTGGGATTTGTTTCAGTCCTCGACTGATGCGTCGGTTCACTTTGGTGTACAATTTATGTGTCACCATATTCCAAATATGGTATCTAACTATACCACATATTAGTATCCCTGATGGTATTGTCCATGGTAATTATTATGAATCCCATTTTGGTTTTCAGATTAGGTTTTTTTTTATTATGAATCCCTATGGATCTACACGGCTCAATGTTGTAGTTAACAATTTTTTTTATTTTTATTTTTCCTTTCCAACACAAATTACATCAACTTTTCATCAATAATAATTACTATAAATCATCAACTTTTATCTATTTTGTAATTAAAATTGGTATATTATTGTAAATATTAAAAGGTTGGTACGCCCTTATAATTTCATAGAAATTTTTGTATAGTTAAGTAAATTACCCGTTTGAAAAAGTTAGTTAGATCTTCGACTAACACATTGGATCAGTATTGACTATCCCATGCAAATACATGGAGTTAATTATAGGGTGTGTCCAATTAATGTGTAGGAAAATATTTTCCATAAATATGTTTTTCACTTGAAAATATTTTGTTGGAAATATATAAATAGGTTTCTTACTTATTCTCTCCGTCCATTTTTACTTGTCCACTCTATTTTTTTGAGACGTTAAACAATACTTGTTCAGTTTATAAAATCAAGATATAATTTGATACTTAATTCTTAATGTACCCTTATCGTTTATTATAGTCATTTATCTATTATACTTTTTAGGACATTATATTTATTATATTCATTTCTAGACATTTTTCAAGACACTTAGTTCCCAATGTACCCTTATCATTTATTATATTCAAGATATTATATTTAATTTCTAATGTACCTTATCATTTATCCTTTGTATTTATTTTATTCAACAAGATACAAGCGATAGAAAAATCACCAAGTACATAAAAATGATCTAACAACCTAACATGGAGAGTTTCACATCTAAACCAAACAAGTCTCAATAGTCTAAAGTTAGCAATATAACACAAGTATAATATAGTGAAATAATAACTAACTTGCATCCTATACTAGCGGTCGATATAATCAACAAACACAACCCACTGGCATTGCATGTGAATGCAAAATATGCATGAGAAGCTCTTCACTAGGGGTGACAATTTCAACCCATATAAGGTGAAAACAATCCATTTAATCCATATTTTGATGGATCACTCGTATTTTCTAAATGGATGAATATGAACTGATCTATTTTAAAGGTTCATACAAATCTGATCAAAATAGGTAAAATATGGATATCCATATAAAAATTTTAATTGCACTAGAAAAAAATTGTGTGTGAAATTTTATTTTATTTTTCGTATAAACTTTTGGGGTGGGGGTGGGGTGGGGAGTCCAGTGGAGGTAAGGGTAGGGGGGGGGGGATAGGGTGGACGTGGTTAGGGGGAGGTGGCTAAAAAAAATTAATTTTTTTCTTTAAAAAAAATTGTGCGGTGATGTAGGGACCCATGCGACACCTCCACCTGGTATAATGGTACTCACGACTTGAAAGTTCCATAGGGGCGCAGGTACCCTGTATAAATTGCTTGGGTTCAAAACAGGCCTTATTATCATCATTATCTCTGTTGGTGATACTTGAGGAATAACAATAGTCATATCAATGTAGAAAGGACGTCGACATGCTGGCTAGTCAAATTATAAAAACCAAGGTCATCTCGGATGTCATCATAGTCTCAAGTACAAAAGAACACGTCTTCAATGCCTCGTAAGTATCAAAATTCAGAAATCAAATGATTTAGGTGGTACAACTCCTGTTAAAATTAATTTGAAATCAACATCGTGTCAACAAAATGAAAACCATCCCCTCCTTGAGCAAGCCGTGGGCCTAACAGTACGAATACCTATAATCCAATAAGAAAGTCACCAACATACAGCTAAATATAAAGCTAAAATAATTGTATACAACTAAAGATCAAGTAGGGGAGATAACATTTCTAGGATTGATGCCTAATCCCCAAATTCAAACAATTGAACCGATCAACATCATACCTATGTCTACATTGAGCCACATAGGCCTCAGGCTCAAACACCAGATACACTATAAAGAACAAGCCCTACCAAAAGTCATATCTAGCTACAAGGGCAATAGAATTCATATCTAAGTATCAAGGCTCAAACCTAGTCTATAGCCACCCATAAAGCTCCTAAAAGGGATACTTCTTCTAATACAACTATAAACAAGGGCCTACACCTAAACTAAGGTCTCCAAATGGCTATACTAGTCTAAGCCCAGTTAAAAATCACAAAATGGAATGGAACGGTAGAAAAATGAGATATTAGGCGAAAAAATCCAAATTTATATGAAAGAAATTAATACTAAACATTGTCAAGAAGATCCTAGCCAAGAATGAAGACCGTTGCTTACCTTGAAGCTGATCATGCGCACTCCAAATCCACTTCACGATAGCTATCTACGCTTGAAGTACCTCTAAATCACCATCACACTTCAAATGTTGATCACCATGTCAATACGATCATTTTGACATAAAAATTATAATTTTTGAAGCCAGATCCAAAATCGAGTTTAAAATGACATTGTGGAATCCACGGCGAAAATTCCAAATTAAAATTGGCTTCTTAAAAAGGTTTCAAACACACTACTGAGTTTGTATCCCAAAAACAAGGCACAATTCAAGGCTAAAAATAGAAGAAATCAATTCATGGATTGGGGCGGGAAATTACCTAAAATATGTAGTCTCTAATGGATATTGAACCACTCCAAATGTACCCATGATCAAAATGAACCTTCAGAACTTGAAGTCACCCAATTCAGACATAAAACAGAGGATGAATCATGTCATGAAGAAATTAGAACGAGCTGGAAAGGAGTCTGGTCCTTAAAAGGACCTGACATAAGTACCCTAGATCACAGAGGCTTGCCTGCGAATATGGAAGGCTGCCAAACTAGATCTTTGCAAACACAGAGGCCAGTCGACGCAAAACGTGGAGGTCCCAAACCCAGACAACTGTGAACAAGCCCCACAACCCCACAAAAGTGAAGGGCAAATTGCTCTGCACCAGCAACTGTCGTAACATCAGATTTTGGCTTTGTTCAAATCTCCGACAGGATGCCTAAAATTCGTTTGAAATTCTGTGTACGCAAATAAACTACACTACCTCATGAAATTGGACATTCAAAATCAATGATACAGTCAATTTTTCCAGCAGAGGTCATCTCGAAAAAAAGTGGATCCCATATACGAGCACCATTTTAAGTAAAAAACCACAACATGGCTCAGAATGAGATCGGAAGCCTTGGGACATGCACGAAAGGTTATTCTAGTCCAAAATCAACATTCAGGAGCTAATCGTGTTGATGATATTCTCATCCATGAATGATTTCTAAGAATATTGACCAAACTCAAACTTAGGTCAAAACTTATTAAAAGCTAAAATGCCTAATGGCACAAAGTTGCATCGATAGCTTCAGGAATCGAACCAACCATGCTCCTATCTTAAAATGACCATTCCGAAGCTGATGGAACTATTATCATTAAATTATGAGGCTTCCTTCCTAGATTTTTGATCGAAGCCAATCGTTCAATCTCCAATGTCTCTAAAACACAAAAACTAGCATAAAAACCAAATGAATGGTTCGCGCTAATTTCCATCTAAGGTTGCATAAGATTAGATTAATCTTGCTAAATTCGCTCTCGAATGATTCACTGATGGAATTAGGCCTAGGTGTATGAAAATTTCTTGTGATTCAACTTCGCTTTCTTGCAAGCCAAGGCATACGCTCATCGATAGAGAATCCAAAGAAGAACAAGAAAAAGGAAAGTGACACCTTAACTTAATAGCTCCATTTCTTGTTCTTGGGCAGAAGGTACGCTCATCTCTTGATATATTGCTATTTCTTAATCCTTGCACCCAAGGATCATAAGTGGATTGGCTCTTAGAGTATAGCCTCTCTCAGGATTAGTGATAAGAATACACCGGCCCGTGTGATAGTTGGCGAACTAAAGATTTCATGCTTGCAAGGAAGCATACAAGTGGATGAAGGCATCACTAGACAAGCTAGTCACACGGAATGTAGGGGTATTAAATCCCCGAGCCTGAATTTGAATCGGGGAAAAAAAGATTTGCAGTCCTCTGCCTTACCACTCGGCCATGTCTCCAAATGCTACAAATACAAAATAGGTGGAAACCTTTCCCAGATTGCTAAACTGCTTTTCTATTATACTTGCGCTCAGGGGACCGAACTATTAGTGCAAGCAAGTCATAAATGACTTGAGGTCACTACAGAAAACCTCTAAACACCGAAAAGATCAGAGAGTGGAGAAAATGAACTAGAGGGTCATTACAAACTGTCATCATTCTTTGATTAAATTTGTTGTTAAGAAATTATAAGAAGAAATGCTTAATTCAATCTCTAGCTAGTAATTCCTTTCAATATCTATAATAATATTGTAGTCAAACTAAAAACAAGAGGACAGGAAATATTAATGTTTCCATATATCGTTTGAATTTAAATTATTTATGAGATTACATTCTGGAGTTTAAACAACTTCACATATTTTGAAAATATGATGTCTAAAATTTGATGGACTTAAGATCACACTAATCCACTTATAAATTGATTATTGTATAATTAGAAAAACAATATTGGAGAACCTATTACGAAGCTTATTTTCTTTCTTGTCCTCCAGATTGTTTATCTTCATGCCTTCACTTAATTGAGAGAATGAGCCAAAGCAGTCATGATATGAGCTTGGTCAGAGATAATTTGTGTAGTTGAAGGGTTTTGTCCCAAAACAATGCAATAACCATCATCATAATTCTCCATCCCATGTGCCATGAGTTGCCATACTAAGCTTCCTGCCATGGTTCCACCTTTTGCCAAATTGTACACATTTCTATATACACTACTCATGAATTTGTCTCTTGATCCTTCACCTCTAATGGACTTTCCAAATTCAGCAAGCACCAGAGGTTTCTTTAGTATGTTTCTTGCATCTTCCCAATGACTTGTTATCCACCTTTCCATCCACACCAATTGGGCATCATCACTTTGTCCAGACACCCTACAACAATATAATAAGCTTTGGTAATTCAAACATATTATGATGGAATTTGTGAGTAGAGGTAAAAATTACCATTGGTCAGTGTATGCATGGATAGTGGCAAAATCTATCTCATTGATGAGATGGTTACTGATGAAATCTGTTCCAACTTGATAACCAGGATTAACTGACTTCCTTTCAGGAATTGAATCACCATAAAATCCCTCCATTCCAACCTCCAACAAGTGTTTGTTGTCTAGTGATTTCACAAAACTTGCCATTTCTTGAACCCAAGCCTGAAACAATATTAGTCAAAACGTCAATCGTAAATATTTGGAAATATTGAATTAAAAAGAACCACTTGAACTATTGGGGCTCACATTAACAGTTTTTCCTGAATAGTCAGCTTGGTCGCGTGGCTCATTCATAAGTTCCCATGCCATAATTGTTGGATCATCTCTGTAAGCAACTCTAGTAATGCTATTCATCCTTGTAACCACTTTCTATATTGTATAATTTCAAAAAATTATTAACCACCATATATACTAGGTAATGATCATAGAAAAGTCAACTACATTTTAAGGGAATATGAATAAAACATCTCAAGTTTAGGTAACCTCATACCTCGATGTGATTCTTGAGGTATTTTTTGAGCATAGGATGAGTGTAGAACTCATCATCGTTACTAATCTGAGCTCCTGCATTTTGCGCCCACCAAACATATTGAGCTTTTCCTCCAAAGTCATTCCACTGGTTTACAAAGCTCAATATCAAGCGGACACCATACTTCTTAGCTTCCGAGATCACAAAATCCAAACCCTAAATACACAACAATATTAAAAACAAGTATATATTTAATATGTTAAGGACACATGCATTACAACACTATAATATAAAGCTTTACCTGAAAAACACGTTCATCATAAACTCCAGGTGATATTTGTAATGCTCTATCACCTCCATCACTGAAAGCCCAAGTACGACAAACAGAAAGACCAGCAGCAGAAGCATCTTTAAGAACTTCAGTGACTTTATACCTCTCAGACGGCTCAGCAGCAACATGCATCAACCAATAAGAGTTGAAGCCATTGAATAGAAAAGGGGATCCATTGAGTTCAAAATGGGAATCCTTAACTCTTATAAACCCGAAATTCGCTTCACATGCCGCCATAGCTACCAACAATACAAACACCCCACAAATACAACCCCTCCTTGTGAAAGACATTTTATATAGTGAACTATAAAACATATATATGTGACAGACTAGATGTCATGACCTTTTATAGTGAGTTGTAGATAAGGAAATTTACTAAAATTAGCAAAACTTGCAAGAACTAAAAGACTATCCTAGTGGATATAATTGATATTTGATGAAAATAATTTTATTTTCAAAAGGTATCATGGGATGTTGATAGAAAAATTAAGGAAGTTATTTGGTTAAGATAGTAAGACAGGTCTGTTGAAAGAATTATATGGGGAAAAAGAAAAATATGGAAACGTGTACTCATAGTATTTGTTAGTTATATACTTTGATGCAAATATATGAAAAACTCTTTGCATAAATTTTAATTTGTCTGGATGTGCCATGTGTGCATTCTATGTTGTTTGAGTAAACATTTGAAAGTTCATATCATTTGGGATATTGGGGTTTTGGTATTCAACAGTCTTACATGTTTTAATCTTACTTTATTGCAAGACATTGAGCCGTAGGGCGAATATGAATTAGTCAGACTTCAAATTAATAATAATAATAATAATTTTTTAAAAAAGTAAAGAGAAATAAAGAGATCATGACACAATTTCGGGTGATTCTCTTAGAAGAATTAAGATTTCTTGGTCACTTACAAAATGAATAAAAAAAAATGATATTTTCAGATTTTTTATAGGTAAAAATGAAGATCTCTAGTAAAAAAATTATAAAACTAAAAATAAAAAATAACTTGTAAGCAACCTACAATTTACATAAAATAATTTTTATCAAGATGCTTACTTATTTTCTTAGACAGTGATGGTTCTGTTAACAAGATATTGTTTTTTCTTGTTTTGGTTACTGGTTCAGTTGGATGCTTATTTTCTGTTAATTCCTGTATATTTATGTGTTATATCTACTTAATTGTGCTTTTTTTTAAAAAAAGAAAAAAAAATTATTGTTTGTATATGTCGCGCCGTATTTTCTTTTTATTAATGTCAAAAGGAGAAATATAAAATGGGATTAATCTATTCTTTTTTTCAAGGATCGAATTTTTTGGATTGTTATTCCTCAAGTGAAGCCTAATCGTTGAAGATCCTCTCCAATCTAACATCAAATTTTATACGAAAACCTATTTTGGTGTTTTGGAGCTTCAACCTAGCATCATTTTTCATACTATTTTAGTATGTGTGAATAGTGTCAGACCAAGTTAAGGACACTATTCATCCACACTAAATTAAATCACTTTTTTAATACATGAAGAATTCTTGCATAAATTTCAATTTCAATCTGGATGTGTCATTTGTGCATTGTTAAAAATCTCCAAAACAACTTCAAGTTTTATTTGGTACTTTTCATGGCTAAACAAGGATAGATGAAGTAAATAAAAATTTCAGAATAAAGTGATGAATAATATTCATAGTCAATTCTATCCAGATGTGTTCAAGGATTGCTGATGATGGTACTGTACTCTACACCCCTTGTTTAAAGTGATGGATTGAGATGTGGAGTATAGTATCGTCATCAGCAGCCTCGAACACATATGAGAATTTCATAAATTTGAAATAAATCACCTTTATCAGAATAAAAATACTGTAGATGATTTATTAACTCTTTACAAACTCACAATAATTAATCAAACAAACTACTTCATTCTCAATACAGTTTATGATTTACAAGAGTAATTTCGAATTATCTCTAAACTAAGCGTTTTTAGCATCATCATTTAGAGGATCTTGGATAAAATTGTCATCCTTTTTAACACTATGCAGGTAGACCCTGATTTTCGACAAATATGAATAATTAGACCTATTTAATATATAATCTACAATTTTGGATGATTATGAAACAATTTCAATCATAACAAATTTATCCTCAGACATTTATGTAATTTTTAGCCAAGAAATTGATTAAGAAGAGCAAAGAATAAAAAATCTGACTCCCGACTGGTTGAAAAGAACAATAAATCGACATCAAAACTAAACCATGCAGTCATGGAAGTGCAAAACAATTTTCGAATTCTACATCATAGATTGCAAAGGAAAAAAATCAACCTAGAAGTGAAAAAAATATCATCCAAACAATGATATAACTTAAAAAAATCAAGCTGGAATAAGCAGAAATTAGTGAGACGATAATGGGATATTGCTAAATTCAAGTAGCTAAAACCTTTTTCCAAGACGCTCGGAAAAGTTTTGAATTTTTTGAACCAAGATCTTGAGCTCTAGTGGTTTTGATACCATGAAAGTTAACATAACCTCATATTTCATTATCTTAGCATTACATGTATATATATGCACTAGCAAATTTGAAATTACTTTATATGGATCATATTTAAGAATCAAATCATGCATTATTTAAGCTGATTCACATCTAACTTGTCAATTTTGCCACATGT